>JBAMYA010078594.1:0-23776 GCA_037176975.1 Arrhamphus sclerolepis | reverse complement strand
TTCTGAGAAAAATGATTACAATGATTTTTTTAACACTGTAATCATGCTGGCATTTTTTTTTTTTAGGAAAGAAACCCAAAAGGTTCACAAACTTTTTTTTTGCCACTGTAACAGTAGACGTTTGCAAATATGTGGTAACAAAATTCTGCTTAAGGTTATATAAATGACCTAAAACTCCATTACTGTTCAATCTTTGACACTATGCAGTGTTCATTTTCAAAAGAATGAATACAAAATGTTTTGGACACTTTTGCACAAAGTTAGATCATTTGCATTTTCATAAAATCAAACCAGATTATCAAAAGAAAGGGAACTATTGTTAGATGGTGCGAGAGAAGAGGATACAGAGGATAGGGTTACTCCAGCTTTGATGCCTCTAATAGAGGCAGGGTAAAAGAAAACTATCTGCAAATTGCTCAAAGCAGTTTTGACTTTAAAGTTTGTGCATATATTACGCCACAAGAGGGAGCCACTGAACCATTATTATTTCATTAACAAATAAGGAGTTTTGTATTGATCTCAATGTCAAATCACAAGTACAAAGAAAATTTAATGCAACAGCATTTTTTTGCTCAAAGAGGTGGTTAAATGTACGATACATGAATTTTATGTAAGTGCACGATAGAAAAAAATCAATGGGTTAAAAAAAAATGTTTCAACAACCTTCATAATACCGAACACTTATCATGCCATAATTGAAATGATAAGACACTTGGTAGGAGCAACTAATTTTTATATGAATTGTAATTTAAATGCCATGTTAATGCTCCTTTGAGTTACAGAAAGTGGTATAACCTGAAAACAACTGCATGTTAAACTTGATAGGTGTGACACAGATTGTTTACATTTCAGCAACTGTTATAGAAATAACTAAATGCAAATTACTAAACTACATAAATTACTACCTAAATAACTAACCAAACTCAAATCTGCATGTCTTTATGTAGATTTTGACCATTACTGAATGCAGCGACTGTCTTTAATGAAACTTTCTTCGTCTTCAGGTTCAATTCATAAATGCATTTGACGGCATTTACAGTGTTTCTTTTTTCTTTCTTTTATTTATTTATTTATTTAATTTTTTATGCATTTACAGTGTTTCACCTCACAAAAACTACATATATGTTATAACTTATTTTCTCTGCTCAAGAAACATATTCTTGATACAGAAAAATGCTTACTTAATTTTTGACAGTTTGCATCACTGTCATATGTGTATATAAATATATATATATATATAAATATATATATGTATATAATATATATATATATATATATATATATATATATATACATGTGTATATTTGTGTGTGTGTGTGTATGTGTGTATGTATGCATGTATTTCTATTGGCAACATGTGTTTTAGACCACGCCCATCGCCATAAACGTAGCCCCGCCTCTTTCTACAGATACGACGTGAACGAGGCGTTTATTTCCGGTATTTAGAGTCTGGATTTTCAGGTTTTACTGTGCGTGAATGTGTGTGTGAGAGTAAGTGAGAGTGAGTGAGAGAGAGAGGGAGGGAGGGAGAGACGGGGAGGGAGAGAGAGAGAGTTGTACGCATATGTGGGAGTGTGAATGAGTTTTGTAGTGTGTGTTTGTAAACGCTGCCAGCTCGGATACTGTCACCGCTTAGCACCGCTTCAGGTTCTGATTCCTACATGCAAGTTACCGTCGCGGCTCCACGACCGTTGCCCAGCGATGACCGACATCCCCGCGACCAAACTAGCTAACGGGGACGGGAGTCAGCGTGTGAAGAACGGACTGAAACCGGAGAGGAACGGCTTCGTGCAGAGCCTCGGCGGCTGTCACGGACGTCCACCCACGTCCCATTTCCACCCGAACGAAGAGGAGGTGAGGCCCGGGATGGTACGGGGAGGAGAGGATTGGTGTAGCCGGGGAAACGTCCATTGTGTGCACCCGGAAACGGCTGGAAGTTGCTGTCATTCTCATCAACTTCCATGTCGCTGTTTTCATGTGATGAGTTAACCACAGATACACTTTACTGAGTTCTTGTTGGGGATAAACAGTGTCCTAATCCTCATACGTGCATTCATCACGGGCCAAGAGATATGTTGTGATTTCATTTATTTATTTTTAAAGCGGTTGACAAAATGTCCTGAGGTCTGAGATGCTTTGATCAAAATACCCCCTGTTGTCAACCATGTGACAACATCTCCATTCATAGTACAGTATATATGTATGTGTTTATATATATATATGTGTGTGTGTGTGTGTGTGTATGAAGGGGGTTTAGGGGCAGGAATCAAACCGTAAGACCTGAGACTTTTTTTTAAATTTGTATTACATCTTTGTGCTTCCCAGTTCTGCATCAATGTTATGAAATGATGCTTGTCATTTATTAGCTTTATAATCAGTGCAGTAGACTTGCACATCTATTTGTAGGAGATGTTTGCAGCGAGATGTGAAACTTTCTCATTAAACCAGTGAAACCTTGTAGCTCTGAAACAGCAAATTGAATTTAGAACTTTTCAGACTTGGGGAACCTGCCAATAAAATGACATGACTGCGTTTTGTTTTTGTTGTTTTTTAAATCAAAGATTTTGCTCCGTAGTGACTTTGAACAGCCAAATAGATAGTCTAAAAACAAGTTTTAATTTCATTTTTCCCATGAGATGTCTCCTTTAAGAGAAGGTCTGTCCAGCTCCTTTTAATGAGTTGCAGAAACTGAGATCATTAATTTAACTTTCTTTTTTGTAAATTTTGCACCATGTATGGTAACAATAGGTTTACAGGTTGCATTGTGACCTTTTAAACTGACTTTGTGGATTGGTGTATGCCTCAGTGTTATTCCCCATAGTATGGATGACTTTGCTTCAAATCTGTTCAAGGGTTCGCCGCAGTCTTTTGCAAAGTTTGTGTAAACGTTTGAAAATAAATTCCATGTTCATGAAGTGATTAACTCCCTTGAGACTGAGCCAGAGCACCTGTTCATGTCAAGCTGTCTTTCGAGGCTGCGTACATGGACTGTAACAAGGCTTTTTTCCAAAGAGGCTGGTAAAGTTGTCACCCTTGGGTGCACCCTCTGCAATTCTTCCAATTAACAGCTTCCCTCTGATGATGCAATTTCATGCTGGCACAGACTGGCATTTCCACTCATCCATGTATTGTACTGTTTTGTTTTTTTATGTCGGCCTCAAAAGTATCTTTCCACCTGTGCAGTCATTGATATGTAAAGTCGTGTTAACCACAGGGCCGTTTATTATATTATTGATGTAAGAACGCTGTGAGTGTCTCTCTGCTACACTGGCTCAGTAAAGCGGTTAGAAAGGGAGTGCCTGTTGACTAAACCTCAGCTGGTTGGAGTTCATGCACGTCACTGTTGCTGCTCTGTAAGGTATTTGAGAAAGAGAGGCATGACTGGTCACATGTAGTGTCTAACAGCCATGAGTACAGAGACCAGCAGGGTGAAAAGCGAATGCCTGCGAAGAGTTCCTCTTTCGTCTTTCTGCTTATCAAGATGGCCATGCAGTTATAGGAATGTGAAGGTGCACATGCTCAGGTTAACAGGACAGACTGGTCCTTCCTTATTTTTTCAATGACATCTTTCCACAGTCTTGTAAAGTGAGCAGGCGTGAACCACTGATTCCTACTTATTTTCAATCTTTGCCAAATAATAAGTTAGTACAAAGTCCTTTTAAGAATATCAACAGTCTATCACCACTTTTGTGTACATTTTGTGAAATTTTACACTTGTCTTCAAGTTGTCTGCTGTTTTTTTTTTCTGTTTGGGCATTTAAAAACAAAAAACATACAGTATGGTGTCAGTGTGGCTAGAATAGACGTGTTTAAGTCTGCCACACTGACTATAAAGCTGATAAATGATAAGCATCATTTCATAACATTAATGCAGTCCTCGCTGAGACCTCTTGACTTTATTCGGTTTCATTGATTTTTTTATTTATTTATTTTTTCCCTTCTCTCCCTCTCCTCTGGCCAGTGATAATGTTTTATACTATACTGGTACGACTGTCACCTGTGGAACAAAACATCACAGCAGCATACAATGTTGTCCATATTTGAGTATTTTCATTGTGCACTTAAAAATACCTTCCTTTTTTGCCATCTAATCCTGATATTGTGATTTAAGAGAAAAGATTAAGATGTTTATTAATCAGCACTTCTTTAATAAAATTATTTGTTTTAAAATGACAGATTAAACAGTTTCACTTTTATTTCACCAAGAAAATAGAAGGGAATCACCTTTGCACCTTTCATTTTGCACAGGTCCACACAGCATCGCATCATGGCAGCTTGTACAACCGTCCCTTTAGTGAGTCTTTTGAAGAGACGCCCATGCTGGTGGCGGTACTCACCTACATGGGCTACGGCATCCTCACCATCTTTGGCTACCTTCGAGACTTTCTCCGTCACTGGAAAATTGAAAGGTGCCACATTGCCAGAGAGCGGGAGGAACAAAAGGTAAGAGGGGCCATAGATGCAGGTTTTTACTAGCCAAGAGACCTAGATGTACCGCTAGCAGATTCAAATTTGCCCAGCAGGTCCGTTCAGCTACCAGATTAAAGCTGCTTTGCATTGTAAAAGCGTCTTGAGTGGTCCCTGGATGAGAAAGGCACTTTATAAGCGCGTCGTCGTATTAAATCACAATTAAAATCTAAATGAAGCACAAATTTGTAAGCTAAAATTCACAATCACGTTCTGTAATTACTTTTTCCAAATGACTGGAGTGTGTGTTGCTGAACTCCTGTGTCTCTACAACACCATCAACCTTTCTGTTGCAGTGCAGTCGCTGCCTGGACAATCTTCCTCTGTACTTGTTTGGTTTAATCCACAGTTCTTATGTGAAGAAAGTAAAAACATGAAAGTTCCCCAGTGGTTGTTTTATTACCAAAGTAATATTTTCCCACAATGACCATTTGTCCACACTATAATCCAGGCTCTTGTAAAACATGTAGTTAAAATAGTTAAAACCATTGTTTCAAATTTGTGGCTGTGATGAGAAACTGGAGCTGATGGAATAGATGTGGGGAAATCACTAGATCACATTGAGAATATGGAGTGGAAGCTTCCTCTAAGAACCAGGGGAAATGAACTCCCTGGTGCATCTACATGTTGATAATTATTCCTTTGTTGAGCTTTGCAAAAGCATGAGTGGCACGCATTTCCTGTAATTTCATAGCTCGTAAAATGAGACGCTGTCAGTTTAAGACTGAATTTCTTTATGCTCTGGCACTCTCTTTCACTGTCCCTTTTTTTTTGTTTTTAAACGTTATTTTCTGTTCCTCCTTGTCTAGGACTTTGTGCCACTATACCAGGATTTTGAGAACTTTTACACCAGGAACCTTTACATGCGGATAAGAGACAACTGGAATAGACCGATATGCAGTGTCCCTGGAGCTAAGATGGACCTGATGGAACGAGCTTCCTCCGACTACAACTGGACTTTTGAGTAAGAAATATACAGCATGCATTAATTGTTACCTGTTAGATGACCAGAGCTGTTCAGACACAATAGCAAAAGGGGGAAAAAAGGAAATTCCAGTCATGCTTACTGCTCCTGCTATGTGACAAATTGGAAACCAAAGATAGTAATGTTACAGGTCTGTAAAACTGAACTGGATTACACACTTCTTACTGGCCAGAACAGTTGTAACATTGTAAAAGATGGTTTGATGTAATGAGTTGTAGGAAGAGGAAGCTTGCTCAAAGGGAAAGTTATTTTTGAAGTTGAGCAAACATTAAAAGTTAAAAGAATATGCTGGTAGTCACAGCTAAAATAAAATACTGTGAAATGAATGAATGAATGATGCTTCCCGAGCCTTTTTATTTATTTCCTAATTCAACTCTTGGTGAAGCTGTAATGAGCTTTCCAAGTCCAGGCCTTGATTTTAAAGTCTCTTGATTCATACTCTTAAAAAGATGGTTTATTGCCATTAGAATATGTAACACAGAGCAGGTCAGTTAAGTTCATATAACATCTACAACAACAAGTTTCCTCAAGATGCTTACTTTAGAGCACGTTACCAAACTGTCTTCAAGGCTAAATTTGCAAACGCATTTGATACATGACAAACAATATCTGCTTTTAAGTAACATATAGATGCTGAGACCACAAGGAAACCTGGTAGATGTGCCTCCTCGTAACTATGGCAACGAAGTGAATGTTCTGCTGGTGTGTAATGAACCTCTGACTGTGAAATATTTTTGCATTTCTCACATGACAAGAGCTCCTGTTAGTGATCTTAACTGACAGTAGGGGAGCCAGATGTAATTTTCTGTTGTTATAGCCTTTCTACCTCCAGGCAGGATGTGCTGTGCGATTTAAGATTCTCTCCTGCTCAACAAGACATTTCCCTCAAAAAAAAAAAAAAAATGCTGCTATGTGGTTGTGTTGCTTTTATTATTTTTTTAAAAAAACATCATGTCAACTCCTGTTGTGGTGGAGGGGGGGTGGAGGGGTGGCAGAGCAGGTCTGGAGGCAAGCTGGAGCATGCTCACCTTAGTTCAGTCACCACAAATCAGCTTAATATGACTTTATATTACTTCATCCCACATTACAACACATTACTTCATGAGTGCTGCCAGAGCTGAAACGATGCTCCCTGCTGGGACTACTGTTGCTTAACTGTGGGACCCAGCTGCTGCATGAGATACCTGATAAGTAAAAGGCAGTGTAACCAGATTTCCTCTGGTTAGCCGTGGCCCGAAGCCTTCAAACAGGAGCAAATATATCCGCTGTGCTGTGCTATGTGAAAAGAAAGTGCACAAGACTTCCTTCTCCAACAAACAAAGTCACAGTCTCTCCTTGTTTGTCATAATCCAAGTTTATACTTCCCATGTGGCATCTGTGCTGGTCACAGACATTAACTTAAATGAATTATCAAATGTTCCAGCAGCAAATAATCCATGTTGCTTTCCTTTTAAAAAGAAAAAAAATGCACAGGTTCAGTTGTGTGGGTTGGATTTGCAGATGATTTGAAATGTAAATCTTTTTTTTTTACACTGCAGATAAATTCTAAACAGCCCTGATCTATCTTCATGAATGGCAGACACTCTGAACAGATACTCTTCATTCTTTCTCATTACTGTCATGTGTGGTTTATGTCATGTGACAATCCAAAGCTGAAACAAGCGTCTGTCTAACCTCTATGTCATCTTGACTTCCCTTTGATGAAACTTGTAGGACAACTGCAGGGAAAGATGTTCATTATGACGGTAATGTGGTGTCAACTGGGCCTCTGCAACAAAGCTGATGCAGGAAAAAAAAATGATGAAAGGAAAGCACAGCTTGGAAAGAAGACTTGATGCAACCAGGCCTTTTCCTCCACTTCAGTCGCTTTTTAAGTTATCTGTGCCCATCAGAGTCAATTATACCAACAGACTGACAAATTGTTTAGTTTCTTAGTACCTGATTGTTCGCTTTGTTTATCTTCTGTCTTGTCTAGTTATACAGGTCGGACAGTGAAGGATGTGATTAACTTGGGTTCGTATAATTACCTTGGCTTCGCTGAGAATATGGGTCTGTGTGCCGATGCTGCGGCAGAGGTCACCGAGGCGTACGGCGTTGGAGTTGCAAGCACCAGGCAGGAGATCGGTACAAACCCACACACACCTGCTACATTTGAATTGCTGATGCATGCATCTGCAGGGACGCTCAAAGGCGACGCCACATTAACCAGTTTGTTTAATGATGCGTTGATACGTGATGAAGTCCGTCCGTATGTACGTAGTGTGAGAGTACTGTTTATTTATCATAAATCTGGGCTTTAACTGTCCTTTTCCTTCGGTGACCAAAATGATGTGAATAGAAGCACTTTTGAGTGACAGCAGAATATGCATTTGCAGTAAAATGGCATTTAATTTTAGGGAAATCAACACAAGTCAAAAAAAAAACAACAATTTCAAGACTGAATATTTATTTATTTATAGACTATTTATACAGGTTGATCTTATTCTGGTCACCACCACTTTGTCCACAGAAGTCAACTGTCAGAATAGACTAAAGGAGAAGAGTTTGCGTTCTCTGCTTTTTATTTAGTCCTGAATATCGCAGCACTGATCCAGTTCTACAGAAGCAGAGGCCACAAACTCTCATCCTTTTGTCTAATTTGTCAGTAGTTTGCAACAATATTAGTTGACTTGGATGCACTTCCTACAAAAAAAAAAAAGTAGATCAACCTGTACAAACAGCCTTTTTTTATACCTTTTTTGTTTTCTTGGAAAAGTTCAAATGGCTTTTGTTTGTCTGTGGAGACTTTTTTTAGTAACTTTAATGAGTTTTAGCAGAAGGGCCCTTTGAGTCTCGTCAAAGGCTTCAAACTGCAATTTGTTTTTCATTCCCCTAAGTGCTAACATTAATAGCCATTTTGATGCAAATGCAAATTCCATTTTCACTCAAAACGTTATTTGGTCCCTAATGAAGGTTTATATTCCTTATCATCTGACAATAGACCTGGGCTTGTGTCAACTCTGAGATATTCCTTTAAGCAGATTAATAAAGCCTTTAATTTGGTCTCTTTCACATCTGAAAAGGGCTCGAGAGTCTATATTTCTTGAAAAGCGATTTTGCTGAAATTGGGTTGCAGAGCAAGTTTGATAAGATTCAGCAGGAAGTGAACTGCAGCAGGTCATCTGGCGAGCAGATTTACCCTGATAGAGTAGAGCTGTGATGCAGAAGGAAGGCCAGTCCTCACTGTAATATAGAAGGCTCTTGAGTGTGCGCCGTAATGTCTGGAAAGTCGGTGGTAAATCTAATAAGATGATGCATGTCCACACTGTACAGTAGATTATCTCTTTCATTGAAAAGAGAGAAACAGTCTCTGAATGATGTATGGATGGTTTTACAGTGTTGTGGCACTCAAATGCTGGACTTCTCTGTTTGTTTTGTGTTTCACCGAAGGAATAATTTGCCCTTTCAGGGGCATAATGTGAGTGTGTAGTGAGTATATCTCAGTGTTTTTGATTAGATTTTTTTTTTTTTTACCCAAAGTTTGCCAGAGTTGGATGAGAACATTGAAGTCACGCTGTAAAAGATTGATGCTGCAGCCGCCCTTCTGCTACTGCTGTTTACCTTTTGCAAAAAGGCTGGATGAGAGACGGACAGCAATTAAGTACAGCAGAAAGCCTTTATTAATACCAGCAGTATTGGCTGGAGTATTTATTTATTTATATTTGTACTATTCATATATTTACAGATGGACTGTCACCATTCTGTCTGTAGCCTCAGATTTAAAGGGCAGATTAAAGACTGCCTCCCATCGTTGTATCGAACGCTAAGCAAGGAAGCAGACGAGTGTGTTTCCAAGCAGTGTCTGCAAACCAGGTCACGCAGGTGCCAGGTCCGATTCTCAGGCTGTCCTGTGCACCTCAGGTAACCTGGACAGGCACGAGGAGCTGGAGAAACTGGTGGCCAAGTTCCTCGGGGTGGAGTCCGCTATGGCGTTTGGGATGGGGTTTGCAACTAACTCCATGAACATTCCTGCACTTGCTGGCAAGGTAAGGCTATGAATTGTGTTTTTGTTGTTTTTTTTTTTTGTGTGTGGTTTATTCCCCCATTTTTCTCAATGACAAAAGTTGTGCATATTTGCCAAAGATAGTACTACCAGCGTTTTTGTTTGCAAAGTGTTAGGTGCAGGTGCTTACGAAGACATTTCACAACTTCAGGCTATCACAGGTCACGAGAAGTAGCAAAAGCAGAGGCACAACAGTACTCTTCAGTATTGCATCATGATGAAGCACTTCCTGTTGGGTTAATGAGATGGAATGTTCAGAGCAATCTGCTTTGTCACATTGTTGGCTTCTGCTACTTTGTTCTTGTGAAATGTTGTAAATGTTCTGGTAACCAGAGCACGTCATACAAACGAAACTCAATTCACAGTGTAATTCTCTCTGTGCAGATCATTAAGTATAAATATAAAATGATAATCCACCCACTCACCAGACTCATAGGTCAGTAAACAAAATGTATTCATATGATTATGATCTTTTTTTTTTCTTTTTCTTTGTTTTTGGTAGTCTTCTGTCTCAGATGGATGAAAACGAATCATAATCTACTTATGAATTGCTTATTCTAATTACCCTCTGGTGCCCTGCAGGGATGTCTGATTCTGAGCGATGAACTGAACCATGCCTCGCTGGTGCTTGGAGCCAGACTCTCCGGGTCCACCATCGGAGTCTTTAAGCACAACGGTGAGTCATAAATGGCTCCTACTAGCATTCATACTAAAACATCTACATGCATCTTAGTCTTTTTATTCAGCCTGTCTTGTTATTGCTGTGCACTGGCCATAGTTTACAGCCTACTGTTTCCAACATCATTACAGCTGATAGATCGTTAGTTTAAACTTTTTACTTTTTTCTTTCTTTCTTTTTTTTTTTTTAAATTAAACTGAGATGAGTAGACTGTTATGAGTATAGCATTTGGTCTTGAAGGTATAGTTACATCAGAGTTAAGCGAACATGTTATATGTATTAAAGGTTAATGTCTTTTTGGAGCTTTCAGAACTTGAGTTTTCACAGAATTTCCACTTCAGGAGTTGTAGGCCAGGTCTGACGTCCATGATGCATGAACACCTCACTGTTATAGATTAACTTATAATCACAATTTTAACCCTGAAAAGCCAACCATGCCATCTATTAACATACTAGGTGGCTAGTTGCTCCCCCTTCATTACATTACAAATGTGACACAAATGTACATTTCTTTTTGCTTTATTCTCACTTCAATTACTTCTGTTTTAGGGTTTTGGTATTTTATCAGCTTTTCAACTATGCCCAACGCTGAAAAAGTGTAATTGTGGAAATTAAGCTCTAAAACAGACTTGTTCATGGGAAAGGTTCCCTGCGGCAGAAATGCAGTAAACTATCTGTTGCTGCATGGCAAAACTGGTCTAAAATAAAAGAACATGTTAACATTCACAGACTTTGAAGCCCCTAGAATTCTCTCACTTAAGGAGACTAGAAACTAGAAAACTCAAGAGATACTGTTGTTATGTTGGCAGCAACGTCTGTTGGCAAATGTCTTACTTTGTTTTTGTTTTATGCCATCTTATGCAAAAAAAACAAAAAACAAACTCAACTTATATTTTGAATGTTTCTCTCATATAGATATGCAGAGCCTTGAGAAACTGCTGAGAGAAGCGATAGTTCACGGCCAGCCGAGGACTCACAGACCATGGAAGAAGATCCTCATAGTGGTAGAGGGCATTTACAGGTAGGTACTTTATTTTATATGAAAGATGAATAAAAATGTTAAAGCTAACATTTAGATTTTATTGATTTTATCTTCAGAAAGATAAAGTCCAGGGATATCATAATAAAACAGCATTCCAAAACCAGAACCGCAACCATATTGGATTTCTCTGGCAGACGTCCCAGATCGGCTGATCTTTGCTAGTTTTGTGCAGCTTAAATGAGGGATATGAAATACTGCACTCTGGGTATAGTTGGTTATGTCTTCCTGTTTACTGGTTGACAGAGCTGGCTGTCACAGTGTGATATTATGTGTACATCCTTTATAAATGTCAAATGGAGGTAACAGATTGAAATAGCAGCCATTCATGCTATTTGGACAGACAGCTCTCAGACAAACAGTAATGTTGACACATGCTAAATTTCCTGGACTGGAAAGAAATCATCAACACATTGCGACACATTTTGCTATTAATTATCCTTTTTTTGTTTGTTTGTTTGTTTGTTTGTTTTACACCATGCAGTATGGAGGGCAGTATAGTGCGCCTGCCAGAAGTGATCGCACTGAAGAAACAGTACCGGGCCTACCTCTACCTGGACGAAGCCCACAGCATAGGGGCGCTGGGCCAGAGGGGCCGGGGGGTGGTGGATTACTTTGGCCTTGACCCCTGTGAGGTGGATGTCATGATGGGCACGTTCACCAAGAGCTTTGGAGCTGCAGGGGGATACATTGCAGGGAAAAGGGTGAGGAGGGGGATAAGTTCCCAGTTGACAATATTACAATATTACAAATATGTTATCAGTTTCTGCAGTTCATTTTTGTGATAGTGTTAACTAACGATATTAGGTGACGTGAATAAAATATTTCCTCTCAGCTATGTGGATTCGCAACCTTGGGGTGAATGTACTCTGCATTCTTTACATACCTGCTCTTATTTTCCCTCGTCAGTCAAATCTCTGAGGCTGTTACACCTGAGAACTGTTGAGTCAATTGCAAAAAAAACAAAAAAACACACAAATGAGCTTCACAAATTCAACAATGAAATGTTGAATTTGTGAAGCTCCCAGGACACGGTGCCAGTGCATGATGGAATGTAGCTTCCAGTACAAAGTTAATGATTTAGATGTTCTTCAGATAACTGAACAAAAGCAAGTTGAAGGATTTTTTTTTCTTTTTTCTGGAGCACAAAATATGAGGAATGCATTGAACTTTGCTCATTTTAAAGATTTATGTTTTCCTGCTGCTTTTGAAAGTTCTTTTTAAATAAATGTATGAGGTTATTAGAGCTGAAATGCTTGTGTACAACGTTTTTTAACTAAAGAAATCTTCAGGAGAATGAACCCTTACAACCTTCCCTCCATAGACGGGTTTGTGGAAGAGAGCTGCAGACTTTTCAGCCGTACGCGCTAACATCTTCCTGTGTGTCTGCTGCCTTTAGGAGCTTATCGAGTACCTGCGCTCACATTCCCACAGCGCTGTCTACGCCACCTCCATGTCTCCTCCTGTGGTGGAGCAAATCATCACTTCTATGAAGTGCATTATGGGAGAGGACGGAACATCAATAGGTAAGTCCAGAGTATTAGCAACAAATAAATAGGCCTCTTTTTGTTGCCTTATATCCCAGTGACGATATTTACAGCAAGCTCTTGAGTTCCTACTTATAATGATAATATACTGATTACATCTGCTGCTTCGTCTGGCTTGAAAAACATCTTTTGCACACGTTTACATAATTTCTTTTTACCCGAGTCAGAAGCTGTAAATCTCGTAGTTGGCCACTAGAGGTCAGTGCGATCTACTAAAATGTTTTGCTGCATAACTGCTGGTCTAAGAGCTAAAAAGGGGAGATGAGGATGGACTGGGTGTAAATCAGAATTTATTGATGTGAAGAAGTCCTTTTATAGTGAAATTTACCTTTTTCTAAAAATTAAAATATTTTTAATATTGTTTTCAGGCTGCACTCTATTCCATCTTTTTGTCTGTGAATAGCTAAGCCTCTCCTCAACAAGCAGCAGATGTTTTTATAGCAGATTTAAAGTGTCTTTTAACCTGTCTATTGCATGGTTACTCCTGATAAATGTCTTGCTGCATGTTGCAGTTCTTTGTGTAAAGGTGAGTCTAAATTTGTGAGCTCACTCACGGCATGTTTTGCATCTCTTGAAGTGAACGTTTCAAAGAACCCAGTCCTGTGGGAGAAGAAAATTACATTTCAGAGAAACTAAAAGCTAAATCTCCCCAAGGTGCCTGCTGCTCTGTCACATTCATGAGATGAATCTGAGAAAACGGCTGCGTTCAGCTGCTTATTGGACGACCTCTTTTATCTTATCAAAGAATCCTCACCCTACCTCTGAATAATTTTTCTTTTTAGCCATCCAGAGGCTTGTTAGACAATAACCTATTGTATGAATGAGAGTGGTCTTGGTACTCTTTGTTCTTTGTTCACTGTCATTGGCAAATTATGCTAAACAAAGAAGAAACTGCCCATCCAAAAAAAAGAAAGAAAAAAAAGTCACACTCATATTTCATTGGACTGCAGCACACATTCACTGTGATATTGTTTCTGCAATGTTACATTTCTTTCTGTCCAGAGTTGCATTAATTTGTTTCTTTAAGACCTCGTATTGATGCTGGATTCTCTAAAGATTCTTCATGGGGGTTCAGGTCTGGACTCTGTGGTGGTCGATCCATGTGTGAAAATGATGTCTCATGCTTCCTGAAACACTTTCACTAGTTGAGCTTAATGAATCCTGGGATTGTCATCTTGCAATATTCCAATGCCATCGAGGAAGAAAACATCCGCTGATGGAACAACCTGGTCATTCAGAAGTAACTCACTTTGCATTGTTTTAGCTCTTACTTTCACGATTAAACACAGCCGAGAGTTCTACTGTTTTTACAATTTGTTTTCACCAAATGTTTAAGAGAATCACGATCATTTAAGACTTTCTTCTGACCACAGTTCTCCCTTCATGATTTCTCACTATTTTTCCAGTTTCCAATAAAGCATCGGACAGTTCTTAACCCAGTTTTAGTAGCGTCTCCACAGATGTTTTGGGTTTTTTTTACATGCCAATAATCTCACCCTTCTGAAACAGATTAACATCTTTTCCCCAACGACAGGATGCGTCTTCTGACATGGCTGCTTAAGAAATGAGAAGCTACTTTCTGCATCAGTTACAGTTAAATAACATCAACATCCATCCAGTAATTATCCAGTGGGAGGCTCTCACCGATTTTCTTAGTTAAATCCAGTGACTTTTTTTTCCTTTCAAGTGGGCAGTGTATTTTATTTACTCTGTAAACATTAAGTATTTGTTTGTGAATAACACATAGGCACATTATTGTGTTTGATGCAATAAATGGATTTAGATGATTGAGGAACTGTCAGCTTTTATTATAAAGTAAAACTTGATTGTTAAATATAGAGTATGTATGATCTCAGAACACTGATGTGATTGACTTCCGTTGTAATTTGCTGTCAGCGATCATGTTTCTGAATCCCTTTCCATCATCTACAGGCTCTGAACGTTTGCAGCAGCTGGCGGAGAACACGGTGTACTTCCGGAAGAGGCTTCGAGAAATGGGTTTCATCATCTACGGCAACGATGACTCCCCCGTCGTCCCAATGATGCTCTACATGCCCTCCAAGATTGGGTGAGGCTGCAACTGGTGCCTCATCTTATCATCACGTGCATGTATAAAAACCTAATAATAATCATCTGATTGTAGTGGGCCTCAGTCTTAGAGAAGACGAAACCTCAGACTATTAAAATACAATATTATAGCCAAAAAGAAAAGTCATGTGCTTACTGCTTTAAGTCATCAGCAGGTGTGCCTCCTATATCAGAGCAGATGTTATGGTAGTTTGCTTGTCTGATGCATTCAAGTGTGTGCTAATATGATGCCAAAAGGGAATGATATAAGCAGTGGTCATGGCAACTGTTGCCACGCATCATTCACTCTGGAGTTCAGTGTTCTACAATGAGAAAGATTAATGGAAAATGGAAAGCATTCAAGAGCGTTGCCGGTCTTCCCAGGAGTGAACGACCCAGTAAATGTATCTCGTTCAGACTGTAAGTGCTCATAGAAACGGGGGTGGAGGGGATCCAAGATGCATCCCAGACCCTCCGGGCCTCATCAAGCGTGTTGAAAGTTGAAGCTCATAATGGCAGTTATGGACTGATTAAAGGAAAAACCTCTGACGTTATGTAATGATAAAGCTTTTAAAATGTGCAAATTTCAGATGATTTCATTAGTTTAAATTTTGTTTAATGCAATGTGCCCCTTAGGTATGAACGATATAAATATGAAGAATCCCCATTCTTCTTTTTTTTATCTAGTAAATGACGCCACTAACAGGAACATCTGTTGTATTGTTACTTTGATTTATGTTGAGAAAACAGACAAGATTCTGCTGATGCGGTCCTGCTGACCTTCGTTTTTCTTTTGAACATCCAAGCAGTATATTTGTTTAAAATAACTTTTTTTTGCCCTTATTATAAATAATGACTTGAGTGAACCTGCAGACGGACCACAGATCTTACTCTATCCGAAGAATCGCTTCTCGGCTTTTTCCTTCATTTGCGGGGCAATTTTCTCAACCCTCCTGAGAAAATAAGGTTTCCCATTACAGAGGTGGCTCAGTCGCTTTAACATGAAAAATGCTGTGGAATAAAGTACCAAAAGCACCTTAGGTCAAGATTTCATTATTATTATTATTATTTTAAACCAAGATGATTTTCACATGTCCATTTTTTTTTTTATGGCAGCAAAAATAGCGAGGTGTACACACTGCTGTGCTCCCCCAGTGTTGTATTTGCCTCTAAAAATAACAATCTTATAGAGGTTATAAAGTCAGCTATGTTTTCCCAATAACAGGAAAGATGGTTTCACTCAACTAGGCAGTTAGTTTTTGTTTTACATGTCTGTTAGGAAATGTAACACTGGTAGAAGATTCAGACTGCAGAGATAGATGGTTAGTTAACTGTATATTTTGGTACATGACCAAAAGGGAATAGGCTGCTGTAATTTGCTTCAACATAGCATGTCTTTTTTTCTCCTCCTGGAGGCTGCGGTGTGTCCTCATGTCATTTCTGTTGCCTCCATCAGAGCGTTTGGCAGGGAGATGCTGAGGAGGAATATCGGGGTGGTGGTGGTGGGCTTCCCTGCTACACCCATCATTGAGTCGCGGGCACGCTTCTGCATCTCTGCCGCCCACTCAAAAGACATGCTTGACAAGGTAAGTAATCGCTGCCATTGTTCAGTGAATCTTGGTTCAGAAGGGACTGAAACGAGAATTGTCACTTTAAATGTTGCAAGCATTCATTGAACAAATACCGTTGTCCCCTGAGCAAAGAAACATTCAAACATTGAACGTGGTGCATTTTCATGATAAAGGCTTTCACAACAGCTGTTTACTGTTGTAAAACCCCCCCTTTTTTTTTTTTCTTTTTTTTTTTTTTTAAATGATCATGGGATTACTCATCAGCAATACAAGTGTTTTTGAAGCTTTTACACAGGTGCTCCTTTGTATTCAAAGTACAAAAGCAGCACAGCTTTACTTTACTTTTTTTTTTTTTTTAAATAAATAAATATTTTGACTGCAGTGCAATTGTTTCAGATGTATTGATTTTGACTAGTCTTGCGTAGCCTCGTCTCACTGCTCTCTGCCCACTCAGGAGAAGGGGCCAACTGAGGCATTTACTATTCAGAGAAAAACACTCGGGGTTGCTTGAATTCCTCTAATTAGTCGGAATTGTTAGTCCCAGGATTCGATGCTCTAAGCTCACTGATGCTTTTGTAAAGTATTCTTCCAGTGGGCTGCGGCTAATTGTGAGACTTTCTGTTTTATTTACTTATTTTCTTGTCAAAGTTTTCCTGCATGTTGCTCATTAGCTAGACTTAACCTGCAGGATTCCAGGAACAAGACCGGGGTGTCTGTGCTAATAATCCACCTGACTGCTACTAGCTCTGTCAGATTTTCGCTTCTTTAAAGTTAAGGAACAAAGTGTCGTGAAAGTCATTAGAAAACCTTGGACCAAACTATTCTAATGACTCTGAAGTTGTTTGCAACAAAGTCAAGAGATCAAAGGGGCCGTAAAAAGTAGCAGGGCTGTCATCAGAGGACAAAGGCATGATTTCTTATAAGTCAAACATTTGATTGATGAGTCACCCATCAGAAAAGACTTGACTGGCTTCACTCCATTTAAGAAGTAAACCCCAGTTAATGCATTGTGTATTCTATATTGAAAGCTATTATATAACTTATTACAAGTGCGTGAAGTTAAAATCATCACTACAAGCTTGCTAACTGTGGACAGGCAGACTGATTTCCAGCGGCTCATCTGTTGAATTCACTAAACGAGCCAGTCGCTCAGAGCCCGTCGTATCCACTCGAGGCTCACGCTCTAAGCATCTGCAACCCCTTCTGGTTTGTATTTTCACCTCAACGCTCTGAAGGGAAGTTGTCATTGCCAGAATGATAGTCCAAAACAAAAACAGCTCATGCCATTTCTTCTTCTGTTTACGTGATGTGCAGGGGATTATCTGAGCAATGTCCTAGTTATGCCACAGATCATTACACTTGCTAAGTGCTTTGTAAATTAGGAAGTTTGGAGAAGTTTGTGAGTTTGCCCACCTGAGAGGTAAAAGGTATTACACACAGGTTTGATCATCTGTACGGAGTGTGGGTGGGTGGGTCAGGTGGGCTCAGATATATTAGCTACACACTGTTACATCCAAAGCTGTTGTCATTTTCTTCTTCTTCATCCTCTTCCTACAATTAGATAAAATAAATAAATAACGAAAAGCTAATGAGGAGAAGACGGGGAGTGGCAGGGTTGTCGTGGCGTATGCTTTCTTGGTTGCGATGAGGAATTCTCACTCTGTCTCAGTTTGTTAGTCTCTGCATCATTTCCTCATACTGTTAAGTGTCGTGCTGATTCATGTGTTTCTTTCATCCTGCAGAGAGCTTGGAGGATGAAAGAAACATCAAACATTCACATGCACAGAGTTGGAAATCCTTTTATCATGCTTATGTCATTTCAGTGACTGCACGAATATCCTGACCTTTAACTCCGTCTCTGCCGATCTTTATTAATGTCCTAAACACGGCTGCAAATATCGTTGTGAACTGGAAGCAGCTACTTTGGTCTCTAATGAAAGAGAGGTAAAAGAGGAACTGGAACTGGTCCTCTGTGAAAAGTTGAGTTTAAACTTTGGGGTAAGCTGTGATGTTGAACCAGAGAAGAGGACCTTTAGGGTCGTCATGTTGTGTCCGATGTTCAGACTTTCTTGTCGGGAATTTTGGTGCATTAAACACTTCTTTTCACAATTTGACACAATTTCACGAGATCTTAAAGAAATATCTGTTTTCCTCTGGCCAGCATCTGTGGTCATAGCTGCTAGCTTTAAGAGATGGCGTGAGCTGTGTTTCCCTTCGTGTCCATGGCTTTTGTTTTAGTGTGGTGGGTGAGATATTGGTTGTGGGGGAGTGGATTTTATATGAGGCTATATTTGTGATTTTGTTTAGTTTGTTGTTGGAGATTGACAGCATGCTGTGAAAACTGGGGAAACAATACAGCAAAATGGACACTTAGGGAAGGGACAACACGTAGCCAAATAGAATAGTACCGTCACTGTTTCAGGGGAAACAATTCAAAGTTTTGCAGCTCTCTGTTTTGCGGCATGTAAGTTTAAACAACGGTATAAAATCAGCTAAAATATAAAATATCCTGAGATGTAAAATATAGAAAATTCAGCTTATATGTATGCACGGAATGAAAAGTAGTCAGTCTGTACACAGGAGGTTCAAATGAGGCAGTGATCTGACTGGAGGTGCACATGGTAGGTGTTCACAGTAAGGAGGCGTTCCTGTCGTGGCGTCCTGAGGACGTACAGTCGTTGCTGTGCTTCCCCCACCTGGTGAGAGATACTTGTGGACCCCCAAGAAAAGCCCTTAAAACTCTCCACCCTCTCTACTTCCTCTTCATCAATGAAGAAGGCAGAGTGCTCAGTGTGCTTGGCTCTCCTGAAGTCCATGACCATTTCTTTTGACTTTGATGCGTTCAGTTCCAGGTTATTGTGATCACAGCATCTGATTCAGATCGTCATCAGGTGATGGTAGTGTCAGATGGAGCAGACCCTGCCCTTGCAGCCTGAGGATGGGCCTCAGAAAGCCATGGATCAGATGGATGTTATGAGGGACAGTCTTAAGCTGGTATCATTTCTTGATCATCTGATGTTGAATCATGCTGAAGGCTGAACCCAGGTCTGCCGTAAACTTTCTAGGTTTTCATACGTTGAAGGAGGGAGTGAAGGAGATGTACCACAGCATTCAACATTTCAAGCCAAGTGAGGCTGGTACTTCCCCAACTGTAATGAGCGATACTGTGTTTTTCAGGATTTAGGAGCATTTAACATTTGACAATCATTAAAAAAAATTAAATACATAAGAAAATGTCCTATGAAAGCAGTGGCTCTTCCCACATTAGGCACCCTGTCTGGAGATGGGACTGTCAGAAAATCAGACAAAGATAATGGATTGATGAAAGAGTGATGGAGGAAATGGGGACATGCACTTGATATTAATATCTTAAAGCTATTCATGTCAAGCGCCAGACCCACAGACAACACTGATCTTCCTCTAATGAGCTCTGGATATTGTTGGTGGTTCGCCGCTTTTCTTCTCATTTTCAAACTTGTAGCTTTATTGTTTTGTCTCAGTCTCAATGAACTAAAATTAACCTCATTTTCAGACGCAGCAGGAATCTGCAGGGAGAAAATCACTAGGAGATGTTTAGCACTAGAATGAGCAATGTTTGACAAGATGGAAAAGTGAAATATTTGTTGGTAACCAAAAGTGGAGAAAATTGAATTTAATAAATGTGGCTCCAAGGAAATCTTTATATTCCAGCGTGTTAAGTATTTTGAATTTAACATCATGCAAAGCTGTGGAATGGCTTGACTTTCCATAATCATACTGCTCAGTCTTCAGATTTGATCAAATCAGTTAAAAAATATATTTCTTTCAACTCTGAGATGAGACACACAGATATTGGACTCTACTGCTTTCTGGTTCTTTTCAAATTACCGTTTCATTTTTATTCTTTATATTTATTGTTTACTGATTATTTGTTCATGACTTTTGGTAGATAGTTTGGTTTCTAAGTGTGCTTTATAAATAAACAAGAGCTTGATCTTGAAATATAGAACAATAACCATGCAGCTCTTAAAACTGAACATCTGCTTTCAGCCAGAATGGAAACATTGGTGGAGTTTAATGACGTATTTGTATCAACTAGTCGCTGTCGGGGATGTCAGAAGGATGAAAAATGTGAAGAAATTGGGCCTGATTTCATTTTAGACGCTCCCTTTCTCCATTATGTTTCTCACCTGCTCCAGATGTAACTCCCCTCATACTTCACATTGACTGCACTTTTTTTTTTTAATAATTTTATTCAAATGTCTCCCCAGGCGCTGAGATCCATCAGTGAGGTAGGAGACCTTCTTCAGCTCAAGTACTCCCGTCACAGAACACAGCCGTCTTTGGAGCGGCCCTTTGATGAGGACGGATATGAGGACATAGATGACTGATGAACTAAAGTGGTGTCACTCTGAACAACCACAGAAAATACAGGTCAAGATACATCACAAGTCTTCCGTGAGGACCAGGATGTGCATCCCCCCCCTACTTTTCACTAACTTGCCACAATATAACCCTACGACGAATGGAAAACCATCATCTTTGCCTTACACATGCAGAACTTGTGGTAAAAGCACTGAAAAAGAGCACCTCTGCTTTTTCTTGTATACCGTTTTGTTTTATAATTGTGTTTTTTTTCTTCCTTTTTTTTTTTTTAAACTTTTTTTTATATATATTTTTGTGTTTTTTTTGGTTGCTTGTTGTGTGTCTGGTGCTTGTTACACATGTGAGGTGCATGTCAGCTCTCCGAACGTTTCTCAAAGGTGCCAGCAGCTGAGAAACCTTTTTAAGGGGAATCCAGAGCTGAATAAAGTTTCACTCGACTATTAAAAACCTTTTCTTACGCAGCACTTTTCAGCTTACTGATTATTGCCATAAACAAAAGTACCGGATGCTCCATTGTTTGCACAAGACTAAATGAGTCGCCTACATTGAGCCTGTTTGCCAGCTATACAGATGCCCCCGACAGTTTGTTTTTACATTTTCATTTTTATTTTGTGTGTTACTAAACGTGAAGTCAAATGTGAATCACCTAAAAGTAGAGCGGTCTGATTTCATCCACCTCTCAGTCTCTAAGCTGAGCAGACTGACCTGCTTCATACAGTCTTAAGCATATCAACACAAAGAATAGAGGATTAACACCTATGTAACTTGTTTGTTTTGTTTATTCTTCAGATAAAGGAAGCAGTTCAGCTTCAAATTAAATATTCATTTTGTCCTCTGTTATGCTCCGTCTCCTGCTTTGTTCTGGTGTTTATTTTCTTAACTTTGGAAGACATTTGTTTCACTTTAATAAAATAGTCTCAGACTTGGCTTGTAGTCCTCAGTAAAATGTATAGAATTAGTTTTGTGCAAACTATCACTGACCTCCAGCTCGTGTAGATGCTGGAACTGAGCTTCCTTCTTGCCGCAGGATCTTTACTGGTTTTGGCGGCGGGGAAATAACTCACAGCGACATCTGCAGAGAGAATCAACTTTGTAAGTAGCTGTGTTGTCACAAGTTTGATGTGAAATTGCTTAAATAAGGTTTATGAGTTTCTTTGGTAACAGAACCTTGAGCACCACCAGCCAAGTGCCATTTATTTCCATTCTTGTGTGGTGAACTGTCTCTTCAGATGCCTAAAGCGTCCTGCAGTTTGCTGAATCACTTCTTCATGAAAGTCTCTAAAACGTAACATTTCTGCTTTAGAACTTTGGTCAACTTAATTCTTGGTAAACTTGGTCAACTGTGCCAAAGTGGAGATGAACTGAGAAGTAGTAGTAAAACCCCTGAATTAAAACATTTGTAGTTTTAGTTTGTATATTCATTTTATTTTTAGTCACAAATAAATGTTGTGTATTTTACTGTCACAGTTACGATTGATAACTGAACATGAACCAGGAGACAGATGCAGAACAATGAGGGTTTTGTGTGATGACTCTTTCATTTCTGTACTTTCTTCATACGTTTTGCCCTCTTACGTTTGTGTTTTGTTTTGTTTTTCTGAATTCATGCACAGCCCACTTTTCAGCTGCATTCTGACGGGCACCTACTGAAGAAGTCAACGCTGCACACGCTTTCACATATGTGCTCTGACAAGTGTCGTATAAACATTTAATCCATGCACACGGGGAGAGCTGTCACTGAAGCTGCTTCACACTGATTTTGGTGCTCAAAGATGTGTTTTTGACACAGATTCACTATTGTGTTTATCTGGGGAGAATCTTAATTCATGTAAATGGGAGATGATTGTGTAGTAATGAAATGTATTTACTTTAGTTTTTTGTTTTTTTATTATTCCTGTTGCACCACTCATTGTCCATGAGCTGTAAACCTTGTTTCATTAAATACATTTTATGTTTTTGCATATACATTTTGAGCAAAAAAAAAGAGTTGTTTTTCTTTTTCTTTTTTTTTTTTTATTAAAACAAGCAGTACTCTGTTCCTCTGTGAAACCATCCAGCCTCATGGCTTGGTGAGTTAACAGTGCAGCTCCATGCATGTTTATCACTGCAGAACCCTTCATGTTTATTGGTACTTGATAAACACATTCAGTCATTGTCTGAAAACTCCCACCTGTTAAATCCTCACTATTACTGAGGAATATGAAAGCAGGAGAATCCTCTCGCATCTGTTGCTTGAAACTCTTCTGTGGAGGATCCTTGATATTGTCTCATTTGCAAATGCTGTTTTGAACATTTCCATTGTTGATTGTCTGGGGTGATTGAAGGTGACTACATGTCAGATACAATTATTGTTCGATATTTCTTTAGTGCCTTTGAAGCAATGATTTACTAAGTATTCTAATTGGTGTCATACTTCAGTTGTCCATCTCTATTTGACCTCGTGCTTTATTATTAACAGTACTTATAATTAGCGTGGAGTGTGCTGCTTTTGTTGATTTATTGCCGTGCTTTTAATCAGACAAATTGCACTACCAGTAAGACATAAGCATCATTTCAGTATGTCAAGTGTCACCATGTCAGTTAAATTAGTAGATTAAAAACAATGTTGAATTACGTGCAGTTTTAAGACCTTTTTTTTTTTGTAAGTACACACGTGATTTCTGCTCACCATCCAGAACATGTCTCACCTACTACCCCTGAAACTGAAACGGGAAAAAGGAAAAACACAGTACTGTGTGGTGATATTCATTGCTTAATCAATTGCCCAAGTGGTCTCATTAGGCGTTTTTTTTTTTAAGCCTTGTCATCACAAGACTCCGCCAGCTTAAAACATCAGACTTTGGCTTGTGTCACATGGTCATTAAATGGTCAAGCCAATGACTACATCTTCTAGTGATGGCAGAAAGTTTCTTGACTGACCTCTCCTTGGTCCTGCCCTCTCATATCTCATTTCCTGAAGCACTCTTGTATGGGAACTGGCCTCTGAACCACTGCAGCACGTCTTCATTGGCCAC
>JBAMYA010078573.1:0-23778 GCA_037176975.1 Arrhamphus sclerolepis | reverse complement strand
AGGGACTGGGACTCTTAGGTAGCTGGAGGGTCCTGTGTGGAGGGACTGGGACTCTTAGGTAGCTGGAGGGTCCTGTGTGGAGGGACTGGGACTCTTAGGTAGCTGGAGGGTCCTGTGGGTCTGTCGGAATGTTATTGAACACAGAAATGAATTGGCTTGAATCATGGATCCAACATGAGACTGAAACAAACTGAAAAATCATATTCAAGAAGGAAAACCATCACACAATGTTGTACAAGGTAGAACATCTGGACAGAGTCTGAAGAAAGTAGGAAGACATCAAACATGAGGACAGAAAACTTACAGAGGAGAAGACAAGGTTCCAGAGGGCTAAAGAAGCACAGTCATGGACGGTGACTGACAGCATGAAAGTTAGATTCAGTGATCCATCACTTTAGTTTGGTGCTGCTTTGTTCAAATGTCTGAAGAAAACAAATGAACAACCTCAAGGAGGAGTATTCCATCGCTTTCTGCCAGCGGTTGTGTGCTAAATTAAATTTACATTCCCAGAACTACTGCTCCACAGTCCACAGTAATCTACATCACATGTGTCAAACCCAAGGCCCACGGACCAAATCTGGCCCGCTATTTTGTTTTATCTGGACCACGAGAGCGCGTGAAGACGATCAGAAACGTTTCTGATGTTATTTCAGTGAGAATGAATCAGACTTCACACACCACCAGACCACCACGTCTTGGATGTCTTCATACCACATATTTGGATGTTTTTCTTTGCCATGTGAGGGTCGTGCTCTGGGTTTCTGAAGCATTGAGAGGTGACTTGTTGTAAGATATAAAATGAATAAAACTGAAGTGGACACCTGAGGTGGAGAGCAGAGAGCAGCTGGACACTGTTGTTCATGTCAATTCAGTTCAATTTATTTATTTAGCGCATATTTACAAGTCACCTGTAGGTGCTCTAGAAAACCAGAGCTGGACCCCGAGCACATGGCAACACCATGTCCATATTGCTAAATTGGTTTGTAGTTTTTGTTGATTTTTTTTCAGAAGAAAATCAATTATTTAAAAGGTTTTTGTGATTTTATGAGAATAAAAAAATGTGTTAGAAAGAAAGTCTCAATTTTATTAAAGTCAAAAAGTATAAAAGTTTTATAAAAGTGATTTTTGGTAAAGTTGAGATTTTATAACCAAGTTTTTTTGTTTTTATGTAAAAAAGGAGATAATCTAAAATTCACACGTTTACAAAACATTTACATGAAACATTTTATGATAAAAGTCACAAATTGTTATGTCAAAAATAAAACATTTTCTTTTTTCTCCTTAAATCTGACAACATAGCTGATTGAGAAATTAAAGACTAACTGTCCCTTTAAATGGTAACCATGGTGATGAGTTTGACACCTCTGACTGACATGTCACCACAAAATAAGCTGACAAAGTCTGTAAATTAGGAGCTTGTTTATATTCAGCAGCTGAGAACCTTTTAGGGTCAGATGTTCAGGTGTTTTTGGGACTTGTTGGTTCTGGGACGACCAAGGAAGACCACCGTTCTGGTAGTGGTCTTGGACCACAGGTACCGTGGTCATACTGAGGCAGACTACAGGACCTGCGGCGTCAAACCAGAACACAGCAACACAACTTCAGTAAGTTAGCCTCTGAAAGAGGAAAACCTGAACAAGAACCTGAACAAGAACCAGTCCTCAGGTGTATAACTGCAGCTCACATGCACTGAAGACGTGAAGTCCAGGTCATCGAAGCTGTGGACGTCCAGGTGGGTCTTTGACAGTGGATCGGTTTTATACTCCGCAGACCTGAAACAGAACAGAGGTTGCTGTCAGCAACAGCTACACGGTCCCAGATCCAGGTTCTTGGACAGACTAACACTGCAGGTCCACATCGGTGGTCATGAAATACTGTAAATTCAGCCTGTCACAAAGTTTCAGGGATGTGAACATGAAAGGTGCATGCCACTTGTAGCCGAATCAAAGTTTAGTTGTGAAAACAAAGTTGTCAAGGTAAAGTAAGTCGCAGGTGTGAAGGAGTCGCTGTCATGACTCATCAGTGATGTCACTCTCTGGCCAATCAGTGGCCTGCACCCTGGTGACGTTGCATTTTTCAGCCCGACTCAGCTCGGTTGGAACCCCAGCCAAGCAGGTACGAGCCGGGTGGAAAAGGGCTCTCATTAATGACCTCATTTCTTTCTTTAGGCCACTCTGTGTAGCAATACCACTGCTGACCACATGGGGTCACCCAGATCTGCTGCGTTGGAAAGATCAGAAATCCATCGCCAGAACTGAAGCAAAGTCTGTTCAGCTAATTGGGGTTCTCTGGGTTTCAGGTGGGTCCCAGTGGAGGTCTGAGCAAAGATGGTCAGTCTGGAGGGTGAAAACCTGGAGGATCCAGGACCCAGCTGTTCCAGCTGCTTCCAGGACCAGCTGCAGAAACCGTAAGTAAATGCAGGTCCTCCAGGTGAGGCGTTAGTCGTTGTCCTGTCAGGGAGAACGTCCTCAGCTGCAGGAGCGCGTACTGAATCAGAAACTGATTCATTCAAAAATCTAGAGGTTGATCGAAGTTACTTCTGGATGAAGATAATGAATAAATCTGAAATTATTGATGCGGTCAACCCAAGTCAGCATTTTTCAATAAATAATGTTAATTATATACTTTTTACTGGTGCTACACAGTCCCAGAGAAATGATAAAAATAAGCAGTGGCTTCACTAGGACAGGTATCAGATCTGGACTGGAGTAAGTCCAGGACCCAGAGCTTACAGTTCTGGTTTTAATTCTTTGGTTTGTGTCAAATGACATATAGAGTCGTTGATGTTATTATCATGTATAATATATAAAAATGTAAATATTGCTTTGACATTTGGTCTTAAATTTGATGTAGAAATATCAGGACTGTGTGTTCATGGAATACTGCCAAAGCATCACAGAAAAGTCCTGGAAAAGCAACGGAAAAGTCCTGGAAAAGTAAAAGCAAAGTCAAGGGAATGTCCTGAAAAAGTCATCGAGACGTCCTGGAAATGTCCTGGAAAAGTCCTGGAAAAGTCATGGAAAAGTCCTTGAAAAGTCAAAGAAGTCCTGGAAAGATTTTGATGAAAGTGTGGACCCACAGTGGTGTCTCTGCTACATGGTGAAGGTCTCTGAGGTTTGGGGATGATGATGTCATTGATATTTTTGCAGTTAAACATGAGCTGAGGCTTGAAGAAGCACATGATTTACCAAAGCAGCTCGCTGGAGGAGTGGTGGGACGTGCATCTCTTCTCATGTCTCCTCCTGTGTGCTCCGTCCTCCGCATCCAGGTTCCAGTCGTCCCATTTGTCCAGAGGAGACGTCAAACCGACTGCAGATGTGAGAGACACCAGCAGAGACATCTTCATGTTCCATCCAGCCTAACCGTTTCCATGACAACAAGTGTACTTGTAGTTGTTAATAATTAGAAAAAGACCTAGAATAAACTTTCAAATATCTTCAAGGAGTAAGTCCAGCAGATGAGGAACTGGTCTTTGGATCATCCAAAAACCAGGGCCAGGACTAGGACCAGGACAAAGCCCAGGACCATAACACCAGACCCTGGTTCAAACCATATCAAATTTGACCAACCTTTATTAAATTGAACTAACCTTTATTAAATTTTCTTACTTGGTTGCTTTCGTACCAAAAAAAGAAAAAACTTCCAGCCTTCCAGAGGTTCTGAACTTCCATGGCCTCCATTCCTGGAGGAACAGCAAATTCTATTTGATTTTAAAACCACACACCCACCGACCTCCTTACCAGGTCCACCATGCTAGGAAAAGATTGGACCCATATTTGCCTTCAGAACTGCCTCAATTCTTCGCTTTGTTGCCTTCCCAGCATCTCCAACCAGTCTGCCCAGTCTCCTCTGACCTCTCACACCAACAAGTCATTTTCATCTCCACAACTGCTGCTCACTGGATATTTTCTCTTTTTGGGACCTTCTTCTCTGTAAACCCTCAAGATGGTTGTGGGTGCAAATCCCAGTAGATCAGCAGTTTCTGAAATACTCAGACCAGCCCGTCTGGCACCAACAACTGGTCTGGCACCAGTCTCTTAAATCCCCTTTCTTCTCCATTCTGCTGCTGGTTTGAACACCTCGACATGCCTACAAGCCATGTGATTGGCTGATAGCAGGGCCCGTGTGTCCTGCTATTTAAACTCCACCACACTCCCCATTCCTCACTCCTTTCCTGCTGTTTTTGTAGAGCATCCAGAGGTGCACACTTGGTCGCTCTACAGTTTTAATCCCGCATATGTTCACACATCATTCGCTCACCACGTTTCATCTTCGTCCCGGTGTGTGTGGGCGAGGGTGTTCAGGAGTCTGGGGGGAGCAGGAATCTGCTCTGAGGCTGATGTACATGGAAGATGAAGGAACGGGCCACTAAGAGGAACTGCTGACTAATGTTTTCCTCTCTCAGTTGATGGAGGAAGCTGTGGTTTTTGCACACAGTCTTCGTTTGTTTGTTTGTTGTTTATTTATTCATTTACTTTTGTACAGTGTAAATATCTAGTTTTTTCCAGTTGAGCCTTGTATCCAAGGTTAAACCCTCTTTATCTTTTAAAAACCTTGAGAAAGTTCTACATGCCTTTGTTTCGTCCCGCCCAGACTACCAGTGGTCTGTACGCAGGCATCAGCTGCTCCTCCCGTCTTCAGCTGGTTCAGAACGCTGTAACGCCTCCTGACCAGAACCTGAAGGCGGGACCATGTTCCACCTGTGCTTGCAGCTCTTCAGTGGCTCCCGTCTGTTACAGGATCAACTTTCCAATTCTTTTATTTGTTTTTATATCTGTACATGGTTTTGCACCTTCGTACCTGCCAGGTCTTTTAAAAGTTCATGTACCATCTAGGGTCTTAGGTCAGCCCACCAGCTCCACCTGACAGCTCCTCCTCCAGGGTGAGGAGCAGGGACCAGGCCTTTACAGTGATTGGTCCTCAGCTCTGGAAGGAGCTGCCACTGCACGTACACCTGGATCCTTCTCTGGATGTTTTTAAATCTCATCTTAAAACTCATTTTTATTCACTAGCGTTTAACTCAGCGTGATTGTTTTCTTATTTATGTGTTTTGTTTTGTTCTTTGTTTCATGTTGTCCTGTTTTTGTTCTCAATTTCTCTTTTCGCTTGTCCAGCACTTTGGTCAGCTGTTGTTGTTTTTTAAAGTGCTTTATAAATAAACGTGATTGATTGATTCATTCATTGACATAACAGTGTTGTGAACTGGTGAACAACATTATCAACTGTCGTACTTGACTAAGGTCACGGATCAAGTCAGAGTGTTTATCCTTTAAATGTTTAGATAAATTTGAAGTGTTTCCTCCTTTTGTGAGGCATACTTTGTAGCACCACTTGCACTGCGGTGCATCTGGGTTCAGTGGCTTGCCTTTATGATTTGCTTTTAACCTGAAATATTTCGAGACTGTACTTTGGGCCCCTATTTTATCAACAAATACGGACTTTTCTGCAGCTGCAGGCTCCATCACCGAAGCATCCTTTGTTTCTCTCTCCTCCTCAGTCTAAAATGCGAGTAGGAGCATGAGTCCACTCACATTACACTTCTGCTTTGGGACCTATGTCACACTCACTGGCCTCTCTGTGTTTAAAGATACAGGCTCCAATTTACCAATTAATTTGCATTCAAAAAAATAAAGTACCATTTGTTTTTAAATGCTGGTATAGTACTGTTTTCCAAACTCTCCACAGTATTATTCTGCTACAGGTATACCGTGCAACCCTAAAAGGCAGAGACTGTCTCAATGGAAAGTTATGTCTCACAACTTACTGCAGCAGCGGTCTCTCTCTCATGGTGTCAGAGCCCATTCAAACAGGGGTGTGGCAGCGTCATGGGCCCTGTTTAGAGGGATTTCTGTGAATGATGACTGGGCTGCAGCCACTTGGGCCTCTCCACACACCTTTGTCCAGTTCTACCGATTATATGTGACAGCCCCTTCAGTGGCTCACTCTGTTCTTTCTGCTGGGTCTGCACTAAACTGTCTGTGGGTTTGACCCAGGTTCAATGGCTGCTCAGCGGGGCGTGTATATATGTCCCATACTATATGTGCTGTACTGAGTGAATCGACTGAAAGGGAACATTAGGTATGTTCCAATTCAGCGGCCGCATCTTTCGAAGGACCCGTCCTACGTAGTCTACGTAGGCCGCGGCCTCTGAAGGCCGGGTAGGCTGGAAGTCAGCGGCTGTGAATTGGGACGGTCTAGCCTTCAGATTTACCCCTGCCCTTACCTCAGCGTACTTCCTGTTGCCTAGCAACCGTGACAGTGCTGAACCAGAGAGAGAATGGTGATCGAAATTTTTTTTTTTTTTTTAAATGTTATTACTTTTTTCATTTTAGAACTACAACAGCGCCCGCGAAGAGGCGGCTGTTCTGTCTTCTCATCTTAATGAAGCTAATGAAAGCTTAATAAAAGCAACAATAGTTAAAGAACTACGGACCCGCTCTACGAGCTCATTTGCTGTCTTGATGATTTCTGTCAAAATAAAATACAAAAAATGTCTACACGAATGACAAAAGCCTATCACCATAAACGCTTTAGGCTTTCAATTTTTGCGTACACAGCTCCGTTCCGGGCTACAATAGAATTTTCTGGTATACCCGCAATGCATCTCGGGACAGGGCGGGCCGAGAAGGATACACCGGGCCCGTCCTTCAAATTGGGGAAAAGAAGGACGCATTTGTAGGCCGCATTTGAAGGATACTTCGAATTGGGACAGCCTTTGGCGCGTCGCTGTGACGTAATCGGCCTTCAAATGCGGCCTTTGAAGGATGCGGCCGCTGGATTGGGACACAGCTCATATCTCCACACCTGATGCACTAATGATAGTCCATGCTGGACTGAAACGTTTGCTGCCAGTTTCTGTCTGAATCAAAATTAAAATGGATTTTACATTTTAAGACTTTTTGTTTATTATTGTCTTCAGAGTGTTTAGTGCCATAAGCTGTTGTTCATCTGAGTCTAAGGACCAGTTCATCTTTGATCATATCCTAACACAAACTTTAAAACTGAAAGAGGGACATCCTTGTTTTTTCTAATTACCATGTTTCACTTCATTTGAAGCAGTAAGAAGTCATACAGCATGAAAGCATAAGATCAGGATCTCCTTCCCTTTTGGTTCAACAATCAGCTTGTGTGATGAAGGGTGAAGGGCAACTTAGTATGAAGGGGCTAAACAAACGGGAGAAGGTCAAACAGACCTGCTGGGGAATGCCACAAAAGTTTTGCTTCATGAAGACAACAAGGGAGGGGGGAGGCTTACAAGTTTTATGTTTGAATGTTGATGCTGAAAACAGACAGTTGCCTCCCAGTGAAGTTATGCTGTTTCTCTTTGTGTGGCGGGAATGTTATAAGCATCAGCAGTGGATGATAATAGTTTCCTAATTAAACAGTATTAGACTTTAAAGGTACTTTTTTCCCCCCAGGTTTGAGATAAGGTCATTTCTGGTTTCAGAAAGAACAAAGAATGGAATAGATCTTTCATCTCAAGGCTTCAAAACTGTTTCATAGACCACTGGGTAATTTCAAGGTGGTACAACCAGGAGGAGACTGTACTCAATGTGGTTGGATACATCCATTTTTGGCATTTCAGGCCTGCATCAAATCTGGATCTTTGAGGAGTAAAAATGGAGAAAGAATCTGACATTTGTCAAAAAATCATCAAAATGTCGAGAAAAATAATTCCTCAGCGAAATACTGGAAGGGATTTGGATATTTTCCCTTCTACTTCGCATAATATCATTAAATCACTCAAGAAATCTGCAGGAATTTCAATTGTAAAAGGCAAGGGCACAAGACTAAGCCTGACACACCGTTGATCATAAGCCCTGAGATGACGCTGTCTTTCATCAATAGCTGATTTAAGTAAGGTGTTACTGTGGCAAACTTCTTTCAAGAAGTACAACACCAAATCTGACACCTGTGCAAAAACAAAGCCTCATGTTAGCCTTGCCCAGGCAGCATCAACATCTCTGGGTTTTGAGGTATCTTGAATGCATCACACAGCGGAAACTTTTTGTCTGACGATTCAGCGCTAAAGACCCAGCAGAGGTTATGCTTCCTGCGACAGCAAAGGAAGTTTAATCTGCCTAAAGAGCTGCTGACCACTTTCTACTCAGCCATCAGTCTGTCATCTGCACCTCCATTACTGCCTGGTACGGGTCAGCCACGAAATGGGACAGGGCTGCAGGTTTCAGACTGCAACGGACAATCAGGACTGCAGAAAAGATCACTGGAACTACCTTCCCTCCATCCAGGACTTGTACCGGTCCAGGGCCAGGAAAAGGGCAGCAGAAAGACCAGCAGACACAAAGACAGCTTCTTTCCTCAAGAAGTCATTCTATTGAACGCTCAGGTGTGACCCCCACCCTCACATTGAACAAAGTTTGATCATTTATCATCAATGTACATACTGTAAATATTCTTATACGTAGTCATATTCTACAGCTCTCCATACTACTCATCTTAAACATAGCCTTATTCTTGCTGTTATGTTTTACTCATAATGTTTTTTGTTTTTATCTTATACACTGAGCATTGTATATCTGTGCTGAGATCAAAGCTTAACCGGAGTCAAATTCCTTGTTTGTTTGCACAAACCTGGCCAATAAAGCTGATTCTGATTGCAGTTACAGGACTCTTTTTGGAAGAAATAGACACCAACAGGACCAAAGACAAAAAGGACGAGGCTCCAAAAACTGTCATGGTTTAGGTTTTAGTTCTGGGTTTTATTCTGTGTTGGTGTTTTGGATCCTTGTGTTTTTGTTTTGTTTTGTTTTTGGGGTTTTTTTGGCCCTTGACTGTTTCTGTTAGCTTTAGTTCCTGTTTTTATTTTTGAAGTCCGGTCTGTGTCGAGTTATATTCTGTTTGATTTTCCTGATCCTCGTTTCCCTGATGTGTTTCACCTGTGTCTCGTCAGCTCCTTCCCCTATATATTGTCTTGTCTGTCTTTCCCTCCTTGCTGGTCTGTACTGTTTACTCTCTGTGTTTATGCCTGACTTTTGGACCAAGTCATTTGTCAATAAATTCACAGTTTTGGATTACTCCTGCCTGCTCTCCTGTATCTGGGTCCTCCACCTCCAACCTTCACCACATTAACAAAACCAAGCTTTGTGACAGTATGAGAAAGCATCTGACCCTTTTGTGACAGCAGAATTAATCCATAAAATACATTAAGATTTTATTGCACAAAAGAGTCTTTAGGTTACATCTTTTCCAGGGACATCTATGCATTTGTCAACCCGACACTTCAAAACCACATGCTGCATACATTCCAAAGGCATGGCTGAGGAAGAGGGTACAGGTGCTGGACTGGCCTGCCAGCTGTTCTGACCTGTCCCCAGTAGAAAATGTGTGGAGAGTTTCGACAATGATCCTGCACTGTTGCACACCTTAAGACTTGTTTGCCGTAAAAATGGAACAAAGTAGCTCTTTATCATATTTACAATGAGAGAATGTCTTTTAAGCATTGTGAGAAGGAATGGCACCATTACAAACATAACTTTCCCTTTCACTTTCACTTTATTTTTTTTCCTTGTGTGGTGGAGGTGTTGCTGGCATGAAATACAAAAATAGATATACAGTGGCATGCATTTGTTAACACATAACATATCTTGGTTTGACACTAACTGCGAAGAAATACAATTTAAATGTTCAGTTGCATTAAATACTTTGATGTCAGTCTGTTGACGTTAATTTCAGATGAAAATCCCTCCTCAACAGCCACGACCAGGAAACTGCACACAGCTGTTACTAACTAACCCAGACAGAATATGCTTCTTGATCCAGAAGACATAAATGTGCAAAAGATCTAAAGTTGCATTTTTCATCTCTCTCAGGATAGAAAATGAGGCAATTTGTCCTAAGCCTTTTTGAATTTTCACTTCCAATTGGCAGAGAGGTGCCCAGACTTGACAGCAGAAATTAATTTGAGAAAGCAGAGTGAATCCATAGTGTCTCGGTGCGGCTAATGTGCCTTTTCCACTCTGCACCTGAACCAAGTGAGAGTGGCACTGCCCCAATAAAAAGAAGAGAAAAAAAAACTGTCTGGGACTGTCTAGACATGTCCACACACACACACACACACACACACACACACACAAACAAATAAACCATCACCACAGCCTGTTGTTTTTATGCCCATATGCTTCATACAGAAATACTACATAAGAGAAAGATACAAATGTTTTAAAGGCTCTCGGCTTCTTTATTAAACTGAGACATTTGAGTTTTCAGGGATGTGAAAATACAATCAAACCAGTCATACATTCATGGTTGTTCTTTTGTCTCTGCTGCCTGTCCTACACTGAGACAACTGTGCCTACATGAAATGGCACAATGACGCAGCATCTTTGAAACAGCACCCAGAGGCATGCGGTGTGGAGAGAAATGGGGGGGGGGGCGGCACGGAGACAAAGAAAAGAGACAAGAGGGAGAGACTCTGAGACTCACCTGGCTAGATGGAATGATGCTTGTGGCTCACAAGAAAGGATAACATCCGAAACCTGAGAGAAGATAAGGGGGAAGAACAAGTGGAGGGGGAGAATAACAGGCAGAGAGAGAGAGAGAGAGATATTAGACTTTGCTGGCAGTATTTTGGGAGTGCAGTGGCAGGTGACACCTCAGTTAAGAAACAAAATGTGCACGTAAACACACAAAATCAGTATGCGTTGTGATGGAGAGGAAGCAGCAGAAGTGGAAAATGACAGCAGCCGTTGAGATGGGAGAGGTTGGTGAACAATGGTTTGCAATCAACTGAAGCCCAGTAATGGCTGGTAACGGCACACAAACAGGAAGAAGTTCAAGTGACAGAAAAAAATAGAGTGAGATTATGTCTGTTGGGGTGTGTATGTGTGTGTGCCTGTTAGGCCACATGTGCAGCACCCTCTCAACAGGTTCCCTGCTGCTCTCTCCTTCTCCTTCATTCTCTTCTGCACTGGAAAGGCTCGTGAAAGCAACACGCAGAGCCATTCATCAGACGCAAAGTTGCAAGCGAGACTAGATGACTTTAGTCTGTCAGCCCCAGGGTGAACATGTCGGCACTCTGGGTCTTTGTTGTCGCAGTAGAGCTGTCCCCTTCATGAAAATCCTTTTCGCTTACCATCTACACTCCACTCAGCCCTGATCATCCTTAACTAGTTTCTCAAAAGCACTTGAGATATTGTGTCCCTCAAATTCTTACACACCGCAGATGAAAGAGGGCAAATTCTCAGCATTGTCGTCATTTGGACAGCAGTCCTTGACCTCCATAGTATGATAGCTCAATTTATATTATTAATTTAAGAATTAATGCAAGAGAAGTATGATTTTACATGAATTTGCATTTGTCGTCCAGACAGCAAGCTTGTCAGTCAAAACCATCAGCCAGTCATTTAGTAGGTGTCTGCTTGCTTCTTCATCCGACTAATGTCAGCCTGCATCTGGTCAAAGTGAAGGTTTAATGAGGCAGGAACAAAAGTTTGTTTTTTTTCCCCTCATTAACAATGTGTCTGTCTAAATTTCCATCATTTAAGCTTCACTCTGCATTGAAACTTCAATCACTTGACTTTTTACCCTTAATGAAAAATGGCTCAAGGAAGATTTCTAGTCGTTTTTACTTGTAAAGGCTTTGACAAGTAATAAATGTAAAGGCATTTAATTTTCAAGCATTCCCTTGCAGCCATGTGAACCAGCTATTGGTAATAATGATCATCTATGAGCTCCCAACACTCTTCATGAGACGCAATGGCTTACGGAGACCACCTTCCCATCATGCTGCTACTACCAAAAGCTTTTCTTAATCTGATTAACTCGTTTGACAATGACGCTGGATTCCACACATGACACACCTCACAACAAACCTGTCAAGTCAATGAGTCAGAAAAAAAATACCTGATTGTGTGATTGACATGCTTTTGGAGTCAGCTCAAAGTGGTCCTTCGAGGAACAGCAACTAAACTTACTTCTTGGCATTGGAAGTAGCCAGGGCTGTGTGTGATGACTGGCTGCACTGATTTATTTATTGAAAACAGGAGTGACAAGATGGACAGCTTTGCTGAATGTGACAAAAGTATTCTGGGTTAGACCCTACATTTAAGTTAAAAACCAGAGATTGACTGCCACACTCACATATGTCTTGTTTGCTTTCAGTCCTACTGCAAGTCCAAATTTATTGTAACTCTAACTCCGGGTTATGAGACATCTCTTGTGCTCCATCTGTGAAATTACTGTAATTTGCCATCAGGACAAAGACCAGACTGTCACACACAGTCTGACAAAGGAAACAAAGGGTTGCCCTGCGGTCCAAACTCAGCCAGTTAACCAGTAAATGCAAATGTTGGGTTTAATTTGGATTGTCAAGAGCTAAATCTATAAGAATCTTTCAACCTGGAGAAAACAGTATTTCTGCTACACCTGAGACAGATACATTCAACAATTCTCTTTGTTGAACTTCAGAGAGGCTTCCTCAAAAGAAAGAAATTTCATTCTTTCCTGCATCTTTAAAAGGTACATAACACAAATGAATGTAAAACTACCATGTGCAGAAAGACAGCCCCTGTGTTGAGAACACATGCTACTCTTAGAAAGGAGACCAAAGCTCCTTATGGCAAGAGGATATGCACACCAGGAGGCAGCAGGACAAGGAATGCACACACACAACTGGGGTGAGGAAAAGGGCAAGCAGAATGGAGAAACTAAAAAGAGAGCGCACGGAGCCGATGCATCCGAGTGTAACATTCTTCCTTTGTCACCAAAGCAACCCAAAGTCCATGTCTTTTCTTTTTTTCTTCCAGATCAAGTAAGTGTCAAATTGTTCAGACAATCTCAGATCTAAATTCATAAATCAATGTGATAAGTGTGTGCTTTGACCCTTCAAGCCTTGAGTGACACAAAAACATTAACAAAACACCAGAGCAGAGTCAGAACCATACAACAAAAGCCCCAAGGTTCAGCCTCTCACATGGTTTTCATGTCATGCTTCTAGTTTCTTTGGAGGTTTTATTGAGCAGCTCTAATCAAGTCTGTATTTATTGAGATGAGCGTCCTCATACTTTGACCACCTGCTCTGGAATGCTTTTACAGCAGTATCCTCAGCGGGCCTTTGGCTGCTTATCAGCAGAGCCTATGTCATCCTTGTTGCTAGGCAGCACCGAACCCAAATACATGGCAGTGAAAATCAAAGCCGGCATTCTAGAATGTATTAACACTGATCTCACAAAGAGATGACAGAGGGGACATCACTCTAATGCTTTATGACATCATCAAAACACAATAACATATTGTGGTCTTTTTGGTTCTTGAGTGGATTTTTTTTTTTTGCATGTGCGTAAAAAAAAAAACACAGCATTCATGTGCAAGTCTCATTATACTTAAAATCCTCAGATTGTTTCTGTTATGTAGCTGAGAAAAAAAATGAGGCTCAGTCATCCAGCTGGTTGGGTCCTCCTAGATCTCTGAGGTCTGTCCTGGTGTCCACGTCAATCGACCCTCTGCTGGATGAGGAAGGTAAGATGCCTCCCCATCTTTAAGCAAGAGCTCACACTATAAAAAAAATGACACCCGTGTGATTGTTTGTTCACTTGTCTTGTCTGCATGGTGCTCGAATAATTCATATTTCTTGTGTTTTATTAAACTGTCAACAAGGACTGTGAAAATGTACTGGTTCCCTGTTCACCTGCTAAAATTAGCAAATTAGTTCAAATTAGTATAATTTTAAAGTTGTCACTCTGCCAGCAGATGGTGCCAAAACTCAGGAAGCTTCCACATTAATGCTGTTTGGTGCAAGAAAAACACACTTCGAGGAGTTTTAGACCAATAACGCCAACTCCTGCCTCTGCCACAACTATAAGCACATGCAGAAAGAAAAATACAAACATCTGAAGGTAAATAAGACTAATGCTAAGCTGTCTCCTAGCTTTATGACTTTGAAAGCATTTAAAAAGGGTAATGAGACAGCTTCAGTCAGATTATTACAGTTAATACTGATAATAGTGAGTAAAATACACTTCATATATAATGTGAAAATGTTGTGGAAGGATAAAATATCCTAACAATTCAGTGTTTTCTCCTCAGTCGGCCAAAATAGCCTATTCATTTCCTCTTGCAAATGAAAGTCGGCGGCAAAGAAATCAACTTGGAGATGAGAAAAGAGAGAAAATAAGAAAACCCCTGAAAACCAACTGTTTTAACTCTAAATTACGGAAGTCATTTTCTTCTCTCAGGCCTCTTTCTGTTCAATGCAATTTACTGTGTATTAAAGAAGGAACGGTAAAAGAGTAAAAGTGATAACCAAGGCTTCAGGCACATTAATGAATAAATTACCTTGCTAAAGTGTGTTTCTTTCTCACACCTTTCCTTCCTTTGCCTCACCCTTCCCACAGCTTCATCATGCTACTCCTCTTTTTTGTTTCAACGGTGTCTCTCGACTGTCTGACACCCATATGTACTGTCAGTTAAAGCGCCAGATGTTGGGCAGCTTCAGATGGTGCTGCTCTTTACAATAGCCCAAGTGTTTTTTTCGCAGCTCCTTTATGACTTTGCGTGGGCTGCACCATGAACAGCGCCGCTCAATTATATATTACCAGGAGGCTAATGAGCACTCCTTAGTCTTGCAGAAACACACAAGTGCAATACTTTCAGTACTGTGCGTGCAAGCACACACACACACACACACATGCATAACACTCCCTGGCAGATGTATATAGATAGGTTGTGGCTGCTAACATTCACTGCGGTTTGAGTGTCGATGGAGTGAGCTTTTTATTACCTGAAGACTATACTGCGTGCCACATGGGGGGGACTGTGCTTTGATACATCAAATGCTCTTGTGTTTTCAAGAGTGTGAAATTTAGCAGCTGTACCCACTAGATTTACAACAGCCACAGTTTTTAAATTAGTTTGGGACAATCTAGGGATGTTGTTGCTCCACAACATTGGGGCTTGAGCTGACTAAATCCGTTACAATTTGGTGAAAGCTCCTATGTGGTTTGAACTAGTGAAAAAAAGCTGTGTTTTATGGTCATATGAATAACTATCTATGTTTACAGCTAATGGCTTTCTGTGATGTCTTTAAACACACTAAACCTTGAGGCCCAATCAGCACCAAGTAGCTGTTTTTGTTTTTTGATATTATGCTGAAATCCCTAATCCAAGGCAGAGACTTGATGCACCACAGGTCAAAGCCCCATAAAATCATACAAATTGTTGTCATTCGTGCAGCACCTACAGCTACATCAGTGTTCATGCATTCCAGAATGTTGGCTTTGATCCACAAGAACCAATTCCCCTTTAATTTGCCCCGTTTGGACATTGTGAGCTCTGTCCACATGCAGCCAAGTCTCTGCTGTGAAAGCATCAGATCCCAAAAACTGATGAACAGATGTCCAGACAGGCTAATATTTATCAACTTATTGGTGGATTGCATCAAAAACAGCGGCTGACATACACCCAAAGCTAATTCAATAAGCAGAAAACCAGATTTACTAAAACACACACACACAAAAAGAGACCTCAATCATTTTCATTCTCCCACCATCTGTATATTATTTCCATCTATTCCTAACATATAAAAGAAAATCTAACCACAAATGTATTACTGACAAAACTAACCCCACACACTTAAATGTGGTCCTGTTTTATGTTTTGAGCAGGAAAAATCATATGCGACCGACTGTAAAGCTTGTTCTATGGACTCCTCAGACTGTGAGCTCTATGTTGCTGTGTAAAGGCATCAGTATCAGAGACAACTGTCATGGGAGCAGGGAAGTGGTGAGCCCCAGCAGGCAACAAAGCGACTGCTGAATTAATAAACAGCTCCAGACAAAAAGCCCTGATGTAATGGGTAGGACAGATTTTTCTACCTCATCTCAATTTAAATGAAAAGACAAGAAAAAAGACTAAACACATTGTGTTAGATGTATTTGTAAACTGTATGACCATTTAGACAAATTTGCTTATGTGTATCAATATAGTCATGTTTGCAATGTTAACTACATTTTCTTTATCTCCAGATGGATTACAACTATTTGGTAGTATGAAAATTGCTAAAATGTGTGATAGCTGGATTGTAACCAGTTGACCATTGTTTATAAAAATCAACCATTCTCTGTCCAGCCACCCTATCTCACCCTTGGCAGGTTTATTCTTGATTAGGAAGTGTAGTTTCAAATATATGGATTTTGTATTTTGTTATGAAGTGGTCTCATTTTAGGACATAGCTGAAAACGCTGAGTTAAAAGGCAACATGACATGATCGTAAACCATATATACGTTTCAGACGGATACAGCAGAATGTCCCTCCACTGATTTGAGGACAGTCGCTCTGAAAACCTTGGATTTTGCATCCTAAATTGGCTTTAACCTTCAACTGGCAGAATCACATGAACTCACAATGAGCTATTAAGTGCTAGACGTAGCACTAATGTTTTGATTCTGGGCCGGAGTCAGCCTGGCCGGCCATCATTCTTTTCTCCTTCAATATACAGAATTAGTCTGGTTGCAAGAAGAAGCAGATAAAATTACCTCTGGATAGGCATACACCCAATCAGGGAAACAAATCAGACAACAACCAGACTTCCATCAATGAAAGATGACCAAAAATGGCATGCAGTGGAGCAGAAAAACACGAGTGAATGATTATTTTTAGATTTTTTTTGCAGCCATCTTGGTTGTTTTTGAATAGTTACTCTTACATCTTAGAGTCATTGCATATGAAGCAAATTACAGCTGCAAGGGTCAGAGTCAGCATAGACAACGCCACAGTTTCTGGTTTATTTTAAATGCTGATGTGCACAGCAGGAGCTGATCTGGCAGCCCCTGGATCCAGCATACTGCTGCTGAAGTACAGGGACAATGACTGACACACGCAGCAGAGATGTCCCTCATTGGTGCTGCTCCCTGAACTGCTGAATGAGGCTGAGCAGAACCACGCCCTGCCACCACAACATGAAGCCCACCCCTTTCCCACTGTGATTGGCTTGGTACATTCTATAGTGGTGGAAATGGTTGTGAATGGGAGGGGTGTCATGGTAAAATGGGTAATAAAAAGAAAAAACAAAAAACAGCCAGGCTCATTAGGCCCAATAACCACAATGCACCTGGATTATAAAGAACCAAAAATCTATCAAGCTTCTGTCGCAGGAGAGACCCCTTTTCGTTTATCCGCCTGTAGGTTCGGCACATTCAGATAATTACCCCCAAAATGGAAACACACGCAATCTTTAAACTATCTTCTGTTGGGCTTCGAGATATTTGGTGGGAAAGAAATAAGTATATTAACAGACAAACCTTCTCCAATATCTCTTCATTTTAGAGAACATAAATAATATTACAAAAGCAGTGAGTATACATGCACTGTTGCTTTCTGTCTGGAATGTGTAAATAAAAACATACACAACAGACACATAATAAAAGCATTCTGGGGATTCGTGTGGTTCTGCCGAAGAGTCTGTAAGCATTTATGTGTTTGCGAGGTGCTGCTCAAGGGAGTGTGGAAGGTTGATGTGGGTGGTAATGAGCAGCCACTCAGTTTCCACAGCAACACTGTAACTCAGTCAGTCTCCATGGCAACTGATAAAAGCATTAGCTGATTCAGGCTAAAACGAAGGTTCATGTCAGAGGGAGGCCAATGGATTTTCTTTTGTTTTTTAAAAATGGCTGTTAAAGAGCATTCAGGAGCTACTGAGTATGTCAATACCACTTCTGGTGTAGGTGGGGTAAACAAGTCTTACGGGCACTTTTCAAATATTCAGGTATTCTGATTCTGGTCACCAAAAACTAAAATGAAACACCGTGTCTGCAGAGGATTCTTAGTGCGTCAATGCAACAGCTGGTTAGTGTAATAATTCATTAAAAAATAATAATAATAATTTAAACCGAGTAAAAAAATGTGTTTGAATGTTTTTACATCCATTTTTGGTGTTTAAAAATGTAAGATAACCATATCTGACAGCTCAAAGACTCCCTCAGGGGGGAAAACTAGTGACGTTATTGAAATAAATTACCATTCGCTGCTTTTCAGCCCAGCGACGTCTGTAATCAGACGGAAAAATACAGAATTATTACATATGAATGAAGATCTGCAATCTACAGTGGGCAGATTATGCCAAAAGTCCGGTTTTATGGGCTTGGGAACATTTATTTTGCTGTCTGAAGTCACTTGAAACCTCAAAAAAAATAAGAAAATTAGACATCCTGTTGTATTTAGGTGAGGATAGGTTTTTAATGTCATTCAAACTTAGCATGTCATTCTGCCATCTCAGACTCAGACCATTTTTGTCTTGACTCACAGCTCGATATTTACCTTTTTGAGGTCTGCCTTATTTTTCTCCAAACAATTACGATCCGTCGTGAAAATACTCTGTTGGCAGAAAGCCACATGCATGATTGTATGCCGGTGAAAAGATTGTCAGTTTTGCAGCAAGAACGTATGAGTCATCTTGGTTGGTTTGAATAGTGGCTTTTGGACGCTCTTGGACACACGAGCCCATTCTACTGTGATTGGTTTGGTACCTCCTCTACCAGTGAAAATGGCTGTGAATGGGAGGGACATCAGGACATTTTTGTGAAGATAATGGGCATTTCAGGCCATTGCGGTAAAACATGAGGCATTACGATTAGGAAGTGTGACTATCGTTCATGTGACTGAATCTCACTTTTCACAATCTCACTAAGCTAAAAACAAAAATGTTTCAACTGGAGCTCAACGGATTATTGTTATGGCCAATAGATATTGACCAACAGGATTCAAAAGGAAAATAAAATAAAAGATGAGATCGGGGGGAAAAAAAACAACTTTTAATCATGTTATTAGTATTAGGAACTCCAAAAACTTAACACTGGCAGAACTTTAAGATAGAATGACAATGCTCACCCAATATGCTGGACTACCTCCAGCATATGTATTGAAATAACAGATTTTTACATGAGCAAATACTGGTCTGGAAAAATCCTATACTGGTCATGTTGTCGTTCAAACATGGGAAGGTAATCTCCAGCCATTTTATCTTCCCTTAAAGGTAGGGTAAGCAGTTCTATGCAATTTCCAACTTAGAACACTTTTTTTTTTTTAATCACATTCGATAAATATTTCCTCACCATCTGCTAGCTGCACATTGTGGAGTAAACTCCTCTTGTGAGTAATTGATTGAGCAGGAGACGGTTCATGTTTGTGCACATGCACAAGATGTGAGGGAGTGAGGGAGAGACTTGGAGTTCATTATGAGCTGTGTTTTCTCAGGAAGCACTGACGGGAGGGAGAGGGAGGAATTAGCTGTCTGTGTTTTGTTGATGTATTATTCAAACCATCAACAGACTGGAACTCATCCAGAAATCCCTTACCCAACCTAGAACAAAATCTTCTAAAAAGGCTTTATGGTAGGATGGGTATTATTACATCCACTCTTGCGTATGAATGTCTACCATCTGGAGCTTCTTCTTGCTCTGACCTGACTCAAGTTCAAACTGATTGTTCCTCCATTTTGTCTGGAATATTCTGTCCATCACACATGTTTCTCTCGGGCTTCACCCTCAACTGTTGCCATGGTAGCACAAAGCCATCGCCACTGAACTCAAATGTGGAGCTAAGTCAGACTGCTCAGAAAAGTGTCATATCCACAGGGTTGACAAGAAACTGTTTTACTTAATCCGTGGGGTGTTTTGAACAAAGCATTTTGCAGGTCTTTTATGAAGACCTCAGGAAAGTGTGTCAACTTGTGAAAACAGGGCATGTTTCCTTTAATAAGACTGAACCCAAACTGCAGATAATTTTGCAGCACTGCCCATTCACCCCTTCCTTATCACTGGGTTAATATTGTGGCCCAGTTTGTGAATACTCAACCCACATCTGCTGACTACCATAACTCAGCCTGGGTTTTAATGTTGCCTTCACTGCGTTTATTGTTGCCAAGAAAAGTGACTGGTTTAGGTGTGAAATCAGAGAAAAGGAGAACAGAAAGGGGAAGCAGCACCTTTAAGTCCTGAATTCAGAATAACATAATTAGTTGTGTTTTTAAACTGGTTCGTAGATCAACTGTGAACATATGTTGGCTTCACAGAGATGAAAGAAGAGTAAAAGAAGGGATGATTCCTGGCTCAACCTCCAACCTTGTTTTCAAGCTTTTTCCTGTAAGCACTGACTGTATGTGTTTCTAAGGACAGAGCTGACAGGTTGAACATTTTTCCTTCAGAAACTCCTTCATCCTTCCTCCTCTCTCCTGCTCCTACCGATAAAAACAAGAGAAGACATAAAATCATGTGCCGCAACACAGAAGGCCACTGCAATGAGCAAATCAAAGTGAGGGTGGGCCGATTGACAAAAGGAACAGGGATTAAAGGCCACAAAAGAGCCATTATTCTGTAAAAATCTGTAATACAGTATGTGGGAGAACGGTGGGTGGTTTGACTTAATGGCTTCACTGGAGAAACAAGTGAGGCTCAATATACAGTTTTAGCAACCATTCTGAAGCTCATGGTGTTCGTCTTATTGCTAGAATTAAATGGTGTGGAGTGAGTTGTGTTTTTGACAGAGCACGCTCCCAGATCTGCCTCATCATTGAAAGGTTTTAGTCTGGATATTTAGACACCTAACTACAGCTCTGAAAATACCACATATACAATTTTAGGAAAAACAAGGAAAACATTCCCTATTTTAATTTTATCTGGACCTTATGGGAAAAAAAAAAAAAAATCTGGTCCTTACTTTTTGTCAGCACTGACAACTGGAAATTAAAAACTTGAAGCACATTAATTTTGTTAAAAGAAACAAAACTTTTTGTGCATGTTTAATGTTGTACAAATTACTTCCTGAGACTTGATCAAAAATCAATGCCTTTCTGGTAAAGTGCTTCCATATCAGAGACTGAGGAAAGACTCTGTCATTCAGTTCCTATTTTCAATAACTTAAAGCGACACCACCACTCTACTGCTAAGTGATGTTTGAAGAAAAAGAAATGAAGTTTTCTCATTTATAGTCATCTTTTAAAAAGTGTTAAGATATCTAAATATTGTAAGTAAATAAATAAAAAACAATAATAATGATAATAATACTAACCATCTGTTGCTATAGTGTATCTCTCTCACACAGACACACACAGGTTTGGAGGCAGGAGTAAATTTTGTTCACACCTACAAACATTTTGGTGCCACTAACATTTTCATGAATGCTGAAACACGTAAATTTCGCTCTCCTAATTTACACACGAATCCATTCTGCTCACGTTTCATGAATGAGGCCCAGCAGGTCTGGGCCCTTTCTAACACACTCCCTGCCATCTCACAGAGGAAGGATTACTCCAACCCTGCTTGGATTGCTTCCCTCTCTCCAGGCCTTGCCAAGACTGCTTCGTCAGCAGCCTCTTCAGCGGTCCACCTCATACCCATCTTCATCTTTATGCCATTTTAGGGGATTTAAGTGTAGCTAGAGTAACAACTACCTGTTCAGGTAGGCTAGTCATAAGTTTGTGAAACAACGGACAAAGGAGGTGTCAGAAAACAGAAGGTGCCACAGATGACCATTAGGAGGAAACATTTTACTGACAACAAGGGATCAACACTTAGTTTAAAGTTTATCCAGGCCTTTTTGAGATCGTTCGGCCAGAGTGACAACAGTTGCCACCTAGAAAAATTACTTTCTTACATGTCAGCATCTTTACATTGGGCTTCCTCTGAAACTTGTAATTACATTGAAAATCCTTTTTAACCAGTTGTTTAACATTTTGTGGTCATTTGTAAACTCTGTTTCTGGTATTATTTTAATCTGTTACATGATTTTTTTAATTAAACATATAAGACGTATGTATGCCAGGTTGTATCTCTAAATTAAAAGTCTTATAAATAAAAAGGTGAGTTGGGTTAGAGCTCAATTAGGTTTGCTATATAGCAGAGATAAATGTGTGTCCATTAACTATACAGAGCATTGCAGAGGTCTCAGTCCTGAATTACCAAGATGTAAAGTTGCAAAAAGCTTGGCATGTATCCTTTTATGATCTCAGAAATTAGTTTAAGCATTTGATCAGTTAACATGGGGGGGTCATGTCACATGCACTTGGACCTTTCTTCCTTTCCTCCGCACCTTGCTAACAATTGACTGTTGTATTTGTAACTGTGAATCTGCCAGAGCACTAATCCTACCCGTTGTGCTTTTGTTCTAATCCTTTAAGTTCCTTTGATGGGGAGGTTTATACCGACACCTAATCACACACGAACTATACCTTCAACCCAAATAATCGAATTTACAGTGTTTACTATTAGAAATATTCCTCATATCCTTCCTTAGATCTGTTCTGACGGGAAAAAAAACTGTCAACTTCTTTACTTTGTTTTCTGAGAAGTACCATCAATAAATACACCTTTATATAGACTTGTATGTTCAATATATTTGAATTATGGCTCTGGTTGACTTCAGCCAAATTGTTGAAGTATCTCAACATCCCCTGGTAGATGTAGAGTGTGCAAGAGTTTAAAGCATGAGTTTCATTTTCATGTGAAAGAATATTGTATTACTTTTAGGTAACTCCCATCCCACGTATCACCATGTCCACTCAGCAGCAGTGAGTGGACATGGTGGCAGAGGCCACTAAGTGGCTCAAAGAACTCATGACAGAAGAGAAAAAATAATTCAACCTACATGTCTATAAGGGGACCCTCTCAGCTAAATTCTTTTGAATGTTTAAAATTGTAGATAGCCAATTCCTCTACCAAGCAATCCTCTTTTCACACATCTGATTGGCTTATGTAACTTCAAAAACCATCAGTTTTTGAGGTAAGGTGTCCTAAGAACTCAGGTTTGGCCTCTAACAGATTACAGCCTCAAAGAGGGGAGGCTGGTTTCCAACCCCCTGAAGAGTGGACCCAAAGGCTGCTTCAAAGAAACAGGATCACATTTGCACTCAACACTTACAATCAAATATTTTTAGAAGTACAGAGGAGACAGTGGGTGTCTGAGATAAGAGCTCCACTGTGCTTGGGCTGTGTGGATGCAATTTTAAGTAGGAATTAATAGTAGTCAAGTTGAAATGACTTCATAGGCCTATCCTGTCAAGAAAAGTCTGCTACAACACATCCAACAGCACAAATTCCAAAGGGTTCATGAGGGTAAAAACAAATGTAGTTTCTAGTAATCCACTGTCACGTACCACTATGGCTGATGTTTGTATTTGTGTTGATTGCTGTGGTTGCCTTTGCTCCATGTGTGAGGTTTCCCCTTTTTAAAACATAAGTAAAGGAGGAATGACTTGCTTCCCTGAAGAGAGCAGCTGAAAAGATAAAACCCGGCACTTCAAAAACATTTGAGGAACATTTCATATTCTCATGTCTAACTCATAAGCTTTTCCTTTTGGAATTCCCACAGATTCTTGACAGGTTCAAAGCCACAGATCACAAATGTAAAACAAAGCATCCTATTATATGATAATATGATGGGAGACTTGGAAAGCCAGTACGCCAGGCAAAGAAAACCCAGATGTGGCCTAATGGAGACTCAACATTTAGTCAAAGTTGAATATTTCATTATCTGTTTGTGTCTCATGAATAATAGTGCAGATGCATAATTTGTATCTATTTGGGATTTTTTATTTTTTTTTGCAGCAAAAACACACAACATATATTTTGTTAATCTGTGGCATTTCATTAACCCCACTGTTGTTGTTAAATTAAGTGCATTTCTGGCTTTCATATTTGAATAAACTGAATTTTAATATATCTCAGGTTCTTTTGTACCCGCCATTAATGGGCTGCTCTATTTTCATGATAGTGTGCTTTTTCATAATGTGTCAAAGGAGGTGAGGAAAAAAGGGCTCATAGTGTGCTGTT
>JBAMYA010078519.1:0-23784 GCA_037176975.1 Arrhamphus sclerolepis | reverse complement strand
GCATCTAATAAGGTTAATTGATTAGTTTCATGTGGTTTCAAGGACAAATACAGCTGAGTATCATCCGCATAGCAGTGAAAATTTATATTGTGCTTCCTAATGATTTCTCCCAAATGAAGCATGTAGACAGAGATATGCTCCGCAGAGTCAGACAAAGTGCTCAAAGTGGAGGGCGAGGCTGTGACAGGATGTGCGTCATAGGAATAAACAGCAGCAACTTCCAAGGCCATATAATATACCCCTCATCTCTTTTAACCCAATACCCATTATTGTGACTGCAGCACAACTGTCTGAACTATGCTGAAGTAATGGTGTGTCTGTACAGGTACCAGGAAATGTGATGTGGATGAGGCTCTGGTCAACATGATTGTGAAAGACTGTCAGCCTTTCACAGTGGTGGAAGATAAGGAATTTAGGAACTTCATCCATGTCCTGACAGGTATGTGTTGCATATCTATAATACTATTGTTGCATTATCATTGCAACAATTTAGCAGTAGTAATACATAAACTAGCATATATTTGTCTTCTTTTCCAGGCCATGACACTGGAAAAACATAATGACGAGAAGGAGAAGGCAAAGGAAAAGGTTCAGATGTAAGTCTTACAGCAGGTACTTGGACACCTGTGAATATGAAGGCCTATCTATACTCGACATGACACTATGGCTCAGAGAAATACACCCTAAATACTATCTTGTTAAATGTGGAACATTTTCCACAAAGTCACACAGCTGACAACTTGGCACAGGCAGAGAATAAAATTATGGAAGCGTGGAGGATCAAGAGTAAGGTGAAGTGCATGGTTACTAATGTTGCACCCAACATAATAACCTGTGCAAGGACACTGCAGGTCAGGTACAGCATCTGTGTAGCACATGTTCTCAATTTAATAGTGCGCAAGTCAATCGACCAGGTTGCCATCCTTGCAGAAACATGGGCAAACTCAAGAAAAATTTCAGCATACTTCCAGACCAGCACTTTAGCAAAAGAACTTTTGTGTCACATAGAGGTGTCCATGAGCAGACCAAAACATAAATTGCTAATTGTAGTAGAGACAAGATGAAACAGCACTCTGTTAATGTTTTAAACAGCGTGAAGCTGTAAGTTGAGTCGTGGCATCTCTTTCCACGGACCTCATCCAACTCAGTTCACGAGAGTATGATCAGTTGAGGAAACTTTAAAGGTTTTAGGTCCTATCTTCCAGGCCACAGTGGAATTATCTCCAGAGAAATGTGTGTTTGTATCAAAGGTAATACCCATCATGAAGATGCTCCACCACACAGTTCACTGTGAGGCTTCCAATTTGCAGACTAATCTTGCAAAATTGTTAATTAAGTGCCTGATCTGTAGACTCAGAGAACATCTTTTCAGCATGGAGACACTGAGTGTGATGGCTAGCAACATTGCTGGATCCCAGGTTTAAAATCCTGGGGTTCCACAGTCAGCTGAGAGCAATGAGGCAGTGAATAAACTGAGGGTGGAGTGTGCTAATGTCCTGATGCAACAGGCTGTTGCCTCACAGATGCCTCCAACACCTCCCTTTGATGCTAAAGCACCAGGGGCTTCAACAGCATGCACATCAACCTCAAGTAAGCATTGTGATGCGATCTAAATTATGCGTGTTTGCTGCAATACTGATATTTACTCTTTTGTAGGTGGTAGTAACCTGTGGCACCTGCTTGATGCTCCTGTGACTCAGAGTCGTGGAGAGTCGAATGTTGAAGCTCTGGCTATTATGGAGGTGCAGAGATATCTGGCAGAACATAATATACAACCCGGTCTCATGGGAATTTGTGAAACTGTCGCGTTACTTAATCTATTGTTTCATGCAGGCCAGCACGATTTGTTCATATTTTTCGTGTTCCTCTGAACAAATTTCAAACTAATGTATTTCAACTGGAAATTAATTTTGTGCCAACAAGCACAACAATCATAGACCATGGCGCACAGAGGGAGTTTGATTTTATTTCATTTCTGAACCTTGACCACAACTTAATACAACATTTTAATCATGGGACTTTTGTCGTATATCATGTTTCATACAGTATATCTAACTCCTATGGCCACCATTTCCATTGAATGTTTCCCATGGATTTATTCTCCTCGGTCCTCTCTCACAACACACACACATATAGGTACTGCCTCTGTCCCAGTTCAGCTCTGTCCACAGCTCTGCTGATATCCAGCCTGTGCTAACATTGAACCTCCTTGAGTGAGAGCTGGTCTGACTCATCTCCCACTGTTTCAGCAACACCAGACGGCCAGACCTCTCCCAGGAGGAAAATGGGGTTTTGGTCCAAGAGGTCCAAGCATTTGTCATCAGTAGCTTGGGCTGGCAAACCGGAGGGCCGGAGGTTTTAGTCCTGACTTTAGGAAGACTCAAAAGGTCGATACCTGAGGATCTCAAGGTCTGCGAGGGATTATACTTAAAAAGGAGATCTGATAAATAAGAAGGCCCAAGACCATTAAGACATTTATAAATTAATAAAGAATCTTAAAAAAATCAATCCTAAAACACATGAGGAGCCAATGCAGCGATTTTAAAAATGGTGTAATGTGATCCCACTCTCTGGTCCTCATGAGCACACGAGCAACTGAATTCTTTGGTAATTGTAAACTTGAAATACTCTTTTTAGGAAGACCAGAGAGCAGGGTGTTACAATAGTCTATTCTATTGGAGATAAAAGCATGCATCAACACCTCCATGCTGGCAAGAGAGAGAAATGGGCAGACTCTGGCGATGTTTTTAAGATGATAAAACTGTTTTTGTTTTATTTCTAATATGTGGAATAAAATCCAGCTCAGAGTTAAAAAGAACACCCATGTTTCTCATACACTGAGAAGGTTTAAAAGTTTGCAGTTTTGGTAAGATGATCTCTCGTGTGTTTTCAGGACCGATAATTAAAACCTCAGCTTTGTCCTGGTTGAGCTGTAAGAAGTTCTCTGCCATCCATGATTTTATATCTCAAAAACAGTTTAAAAGAACATTAACTGGTTCTAGGTCATCAGGAGACAAGGCGATGTAAAGCTGTGTATCATCAGCATAGCTGTTAAAACCAACGCCATGTCCCCCGATGGCAACATGTACAGATTAAAAAGTAATGGGCCTAAAATTGAACCTTGGGAAACCCCACACTGAATTTTATGGGTTCTTGAGGAGCATCCATACTTACATAAAACTGATGATCTGTAAGATAGGAGTGAAACCATTTTAAGACAGTACTGGAGAGGCCCACCAGACTTCTAAGCCTGCTTAATAAAATGTGGTGATCTACTGTATCAAAGGCAGCGCTTAGATCCAGTAGAACCAGGACTGAAAGTTTTTGTGCGTCCATGTTGCATCTAAGGTCATTAACAATCTTTAGGAGGGCTGTCTCTGTACTGTGGTTTGTCCTAAAACCAGATTGAAACTCCTCAAAAATAGTGTTTTTATTCAAAAACTCATTTAACTGAATAAAAATAAACTGCTCTATCATTTTACTTAAAAACAGCAAGTTGGATACAGGTCGGTTATTGTTAAAAACAGCTGGATCTAAATTGCTTTTCTTCAGAAGGGGTCTCACCGCCGCCGTTTTAAAGGCAGCGGGAGAAAACACCTGACGTATATTCAAAGGCTTAATAAAAAGATCCAGAAATTTCAGTGATGGGGATCACAAATGGTCTATTCATGCCACAAACGAGGTCTGATGATTATATATATACATATATGTAAAAAAAAAAAAAGTAGAATTCGTGTTGGATGGACGCAGTTACAATTCGACTCCTATTTGCTGAATAATTGAGAAACATTTCCTTGTCTGGACGACTCCAAAGTCAGATCATTGCTTTCTGAGATGATGCAACCACGGAGTGACAACAACTCATGACAACGTGCTGATAGCATCGCTGCGGGAGCGCAGGTGCTCGGCAAAGAGTATATCACAGTTGTGTGTGAATGAGTAAGCTATTAAGCCGTGCAGCTATACTTCACAGGCAGAATTGTTTCAGGACATGTGTGACTGTACGGAGAGGGAATGGAAAGATCTGCAAAAGACACATGTGAATGGTGGGAGTGTGTGTTTGTGTCTGTGTGAGTGGAAAGCACAACTGCAGCCCGTGCTCAGTGTGTGTGTTTGTGCGTGCAGGGAACACCATCTGTTTATGGAGCCTGTGTGTTCACATGTGTGCAAAGGTTCTCTCACAGCCCAGCTGGCTCACTGACCTCTCCAGCGGTGCACGCTGTGTGTGTGTGTGTGTTTGTGTGTGTGAGAGGAAGCTAATTTAATCCAAGAACACGTTGGTATAATTGAACGGCAGCTAAGTCATTGTCAGGCACAGCCTCTGAAGAGCTAGAAAAATGTCAGCGGCTCTTCCCAGAACTTTGCTGAAATTATGTGCAAGTTGTTTGTGTTGTTGCGTTTAAGGCTTTGGGGCCTGGTTCTGTGTGGGTAAACCCAGGGGATGGCTGTAATTGTACCAGGAAAGGCATTCATTATTTTGGCATGACATGCCTTGAAGTTCTAAGAATTTTAATTACTTTTTAAGAGGTTTGTCTCATTAGCTAGCAATGTCTTAATAAGTATGGATATGGTGTGACAAAGCCAACGCTTCAATCTGTAGGTCAAATTTCAAATTATGTCCAAATGTTAATGATTACAGAGTTTTCCTGGATACACCTTCCACCTTTGACCTATTGAAAAACAAACAAACAAAAAACAATACTAAAACCTTCTTCCACCACCCTTTATAAATAAAAATGCCATTAAATGCAAAAAGAACTACTTGGTTCTTTGTTTTTAGGAACCTGAAGTTCCCATTTTTAAGGCGTTATACAAAGAGAACATTAATTGAGTCCCCTGCAGTGAGTTACCATCTCCAGCGTGCCGTTACCAACCAAGCCTGGAGTTTTTCAGAGGTTTGCTGCTTAGATAAATGACTTACCACCTCGGCTGAATGTCTTATTTCTTACAACCTACCTGCGCTGCTGTTTAATTGTCCTCCTCGTTCTGGATCCTTGTGATGTCACCAGGCCTCCTGGTCACACAGAAGTGAGTTCATGTGATCTTTATTCACATTTTATTAAATAAGTAACCTCTCTCTCATATAATCATTAACTGCCTATGAAACAATATAAATAGACAGTGTCACTGTTAAAATGCAGTTTTCAGTCTTGTAGTAGATGCTGCAGGAGAGGCCTCCGTCCTCTGCTGATAATGTGGATTTGAAGCTCACTGTGAGCTCCCACTTCATTTCATTATCCTTTGTTTGCTTGCTTAGAATGTGAAGAATGTCTGACTAAGGACTGCACTGCTTTACAGACGCAAAACCAGATCATACAAATCTGGACAGACTTTAAAAACTGCTGAGATTATTATGAAAAGAATGATTGTCGTCTGAGGCCATCCTGGGTGACTTTGGTCAGCTTGAACCCTCTTTGATTATCAGAGCAGCTCATTTCATCACAGATGCAGCTCAAAGTAGAAGCATGTTTATTTTCACCTACAACTTCAAATTATGCCACATTTTCTGCAGAAATGCACCAGCTGTAAGTTGTTTTTTTGCTTTTGGCTGATTCTGATCTTCTTGAAGGTGTGACCTTCTGATTCAGGTTTTTAAAAACCTCTTTTAGCTTCATAACTTGTTCTTCTTTTTCTTGTTCTCGTTTTATTTGTTTTCATTGATTAGCAGATAAATTGCAGAAGTCTGCACCTTTAGTAACACCTGCTCTTCAAAGCAGCGCTTCTTCTCTTCCGTTTTGAGGGCTTAAAGAAAACCAACGTGATATGTGATGTGACAGGAGGATTATGAAGAGCTGTTTTTTGAAAAGCTGGCCGGCTGTTGCATAACTTCAGTTCTCCTGTCTGTGGTATTTTGCCAGTCTGGGAAGTTCATTGCATGACTTCTGATGAGAGGAAGTGTTGGTACCGACTGTTAATGGCGGAGCTGCAGATGAGAAGAATGTGATCGTTCAGGAATTAACTTGTCGGTTTTGTGCGTGCGAGTGTGATCTCTCATGTCTCTCATACTCCAGGGACCTTTGAGTGTATCATTTGTGTCCAAATTTACAAATGTTAGCTCAAAGCTACTGGACCAATCTCAAATGAGGCACACGGTGTGAAGAAAGCAGTGGATTGAGGCACGCTGCCCCAAAAACCAGCTGCTTTAAGCGTAGTAAAGACTCTAAATGAAATAAATGCTATGGAATGATATTTTGACCAAAACATGTGATGGACATATTAACACACGCTGAATAAAAAAAGCATTGTCTTATGGTGCCTTGGGTGTATTCTGGCTGCCTTTATTTGCTACGATCCCTGGTTGTGAGCATCAGAAATGCTGCGTCCGCACCAAGTCCACCTCCCGTCTCAACCAGAAGATGCGTATTAAAGAAGATACTGATGAAAGATTTTTCAGATTACACAGAATGAACTTTTCACATTGATGAAATTTGATGTTTCTTCAGACGACTTGAACGGTTTGGAAAGTGTTTCAAAAGCTCAAGAGGCCGGGGACTTCTATGAACTCATCAAAGACGGCTGGCAAGTAAAAAAAAAAAAAAATATATATATCACCAACTTTGATGTATTTCTGCCAAATATTTAGAGTCTGTTAGCGCTGAAGACTTTGACCCATCGCCCTGTAATACATTGTGATTTGACTAAAGACGCATCAGAATGATCTCGTCTTCCAGCCGCTGACCGAACCTTCTTACGCTCCGTCTTCCTCGTCTCTGGCCTCCTCCAGGACGGTGTATGTGTGCGCTTGTGCTTCACTGATGTGATCGGAGGCGACTAGCTGAAGGGAGAACAAACGCTGTCCATCGCTCACAGCTGCACAGTTTCCCGTGGGCCGTCCCCACCGTGTGTGTGTGTGTGTGTGTGTGTGTGTGTGTGTGTGTGTCTGTCTGCATGGTCTCTTTCTAGAATGGGAGACAATTACTTTAAAGCTTCAGAAGAGGAGAATGAATGGGGGAGGATGGATGGAGGAAAAAAGGCAGTGGTGCTTTTTATTTGTACAAAGAGGCATGTGGAGGGAGACGGGAGAATTTAATGACATGAAATTAAAGAAAGAGAAAGGGAGGTTGTGTATGTTGGGATAGAAAGGTCTGAATCCCTCCACATTAAGACTGGGATTATTTTCTCCAACGGATGCCGAGAAGTGTTGGAGGTAAGGACGAAGAGAGGTACGCCAGTTAAAGAAAAACAGCCAGTAATTTATTTATTTTTTTCCCCAAAGATAAGATGAGGGAGAGTGTGAATGAGACCGTGGAGGGGAGGAACGACATGGCAAGAGAGACTGACAAGTGAAAGAAGGTGTTCTCACTTATTAAGGAAGATGGAGGAAGTGACAAAGAGAGATGAGAACAGGGCTGTGGAGGACTGAAAGCGAAGGCCGCTCCTGTCCTGAACTCTGTCCTCCTCGGTAATTATTAGCCCTCTGTTCCTGAGACGGTGAAGGAGACAAAACGGAGCAACAGAAGACAGGAAGGTGTGTTGTTCAGTGTCTCCTATGTGGCCTCTCAGCCTGGCTAGAAAATAACTGGCACAGGTGATGGCTGCGTTTCACACGCGTTTGGACCTTCTTGCACAACAAAGCTGTCCGTCATGCACGCGTTTGTATTTTTAGCACATGAATCCATTTGCATGTTGTAACGTTTCATGTCAGCTGTCTGTAAACGTCTGGGAAGTGACCGACGTTTTTGGAATTGGGGAAATGATAGTCCATAGACAGTTGTCTGAAGTGTGCGTTTTGTTTTTACCAGTTAGGGCAAGTTCATCGCATGAGTCGTGAAGAATTTGTCCCCAAAAGAGGAATCGGTACCAACTGTCTGCGGCTTAGCTGCAGATGAGGAAAGTCCGGGCTGCATCTCAAGTCTTTTTGTTTTCTCGTCTCGTGTCCTTCAGCAGCTCTTCGCTGTTGCGTTTCCATCACGTTAAAGTCCGAATCCACTGTGATCCACCTCTGCTGGTCTGCTGGTCTGCATCGCTGGTTGAGATCCGGTCAGCAGCGGGACTGTGTGTGTGGTCCACGCACTAATCAGGGCTTCTTACAAAAAAACCCACAAAGCTCTTTTGTGATAGGAAATTCTGTGTTTGTGTATGTGTGGATGTACACTCCTACGCTCTTGAGACTGTTTTCTGTTTCGGTGCTTTTGTTTGTGTGCATATGCCAAAGTGGTTGTGTGTTTGTTTTGAACGTTAGACCTATTTGGCAGATTTGATGTCAGTTCAGAGAGCTGAGAGACAAAGGAGTCTTGTTACTGTGGCCGGACTCAGCTGATACGGAGTCAGCTGATGGTGAGTGTGGTTTGGTTTCTAGCTGCAGGAGTGGATGTTTGGATCACACCTAAGTCATCGCAGAGACGCCTGCCAATGGACACTGCTGTGCATTACAAAACTTCTAGAAGATGCTGTATAAGAGGTTGGATTGTGTGTTTGTGCAGTGCTTTATTTTTTGTTTTTTTCACTTCATGCAGAGCATTATATCACTGAGAGATGGCTGGTGATCAAAACTGGTCTTTTCCTGGTGCCAGCTCTGACAGGAGACTGTTAGGTGGTGAGAAATCCAGTTGTTTTCATCATCACTAAATCAGCAAACTGATAAATCCAATTTTCTTTTGGTCAGCAAAGGCATCATGGCACAGTAACACTGCAGTGTCACACACTTCCTGTGTTTTTCCACTGTGAGTACGTGATAGCCAAAGATATCAGTTTGTACAATTTGGTTGTTGTTCCTCATGAGTTATTTTCAGCTTACAAAATATTTGCCACAACAAACTTAATCCAACACTTCACTCTGATGAGCATGCCAAAGTACGATGACGTTAGGAGGCTATGAGGCAAAAAATCCAGCTAGCAGAGCATTCAGCCTGCAGCTCTCTGCTGGTTTTCAGTGATATCAGCATTGAAAAAAAGGAAAAATACTAGAATTCTCTTGACTGGATGATTGGTTGGTTGGAAATTTAGGTTTCAAAAACTTTGGTAGACACACACACACACGTGTGTATCCAGCTTAGATGTTTCTTTGTGGTTTTTTTTTTTGATACTGTGAATATGAAATGCCATGTGAAGTGAGAGATTTACACATTCAAGGACACTTACCTGAATTAGAACTGCTGGATACTGCTAAACCTGACCTGACCTAAAATCCCTCCCTGATGTTTTTATCTCTAAAGCCTTATGGTTTCCCTCATATCCAGCTGTGCAGGTATATTTCCAGTTACTGGCTGTGAATCCGGCGTAAAACTGGAACCAGACTAATCGATCATACAGCTGTTGCAAACGCAGATAAAGAGTAGCAGAAAAGAAAGTTTAAAGTTTCGTGCTGCTTTGATTTTTGCCATTTGGGTTTTACAGACCACCACTTTATGAGCTTTCTCCTTCAACATTCCAGACCTGAGATAGAGGTTTCATTGAATGCATGTACGCCACTTTTACGCGCCGCTGTGTCAGCATGTTGTGTGTGTACATACCACGCAGTCTGCAAAATCATTTACGTTGATGCGTCGTTGAAGCTCCAGTGGACAGACACAACTGACATAAAGACACACATCTGGGCGTCTTTGCAGTTGTGTGCAGAGGTGGTCCTGCAGGATGGCTCCAACCTTCCTCCAAGTTGACTTTTGAGGTCACTGATTTGGTAGCTTGGCCAGCGATGCCATTCACTTTGCCAAAATTCTTTTGTTGGGAAATGGGTATGGTTCCCCTCCCACTGACAGCCATTTCCACCAGTGCAGAATGTACCGAAGCAAGTACAACATGGTGGAGGACCAGCATTAGGAACTGTCTCATACAGAAAGAGTTAAAGTGACCAAGAAAACTGCATTTCTTTTGCTGCAAACAGACAGAAGTCAGTCAAATGCATGTCATTTTGGGTGTTTTCTGGTTGTTACTACTCTGGCTGTTGCTCTGTCTGCATCACATGCTCTGTTTTTATGACTGGTTGTTGGCCAGAGCCTTCCAGGGGCAGTTTCTTCTGCATCTGTTTGACTTTTCCCTGGAGATCAAAGTCCAGTCCTGATGAACCAGGCTGTGGATTTGAGGCTGCTGGCTCATGTGTTCTCATGCCAAGAAGCATTTCTAGAAATCCTCAGACTTTATTGAACAGTGCTGTTGTGGCTGAGATTAGCCAATGATCAAGCTAGTGTTGTGCTAAAACCTGAGGGGCAAACTGGGAAGCTAGTTCAACACATCCAAGGCTTCGTCTGCTTCTTCTGCTTCTTCTTCTTCTTCTTCTTCTTCTTCTTCTTCTTTAAGAGCTGGCTGGAGACACGATGAAGTATTACGATGGTTGATCACCATCGTAATGGTCAACTGATTTTGTTTTTCACTGGTTTCTGCACTTGACAAAGCTAACCTGTTGATCTTGCTTTATAGCCCTCCCATCCGTTGCAGAATTCAGCCTGTTTTTTGTTTGTTTTTTAAGTAGATTATCTCACCCAACAAGTTAAAAAAACAAAAAACTTCATTCTACTGAGTCAGTCAGTCGGTTCCATTGAAAACATCCTCACAATATGTCATATTAGCAAAACAATGATTCCAAATAATGCAAAATGTAACATTGGCATTACTCATTTCTACTTTACTAGCATGGGTATGAAGAAATCTGCCTTATACAGACAAATCTTGAATTTATTGAACAAATAAGAGCAGATTAAATAGATTATTTTGCATCTATCAAGATCTCAATTTTAATAAGAAAAGGGATTTCCAGTGCTTTACCCAGCAAACTCTTGAAATTGGTCTTTGCTGAGTTCCATCAGCAAACGGCAGGAAATCTGAATTATTACATTTGGACATGTTGGCATCATGCTTCAGTTTTCAAAATGGTGCCATAAAATCACTTTTAATTGCGGATATTGAAAGTTAGTTCTCATTGAATTTCTGGCTTTTCACTAGTGACATACTTGCACAGTGTTTTCCTTTCAAATGTTCTGCCAGCAGAAATTGCCAAACATCGCTGTTGCCAAGATTTATGGAATAATAAAGTATAATTCTAAGACTGTTACTGAGTCGAGAATGGACTTGGATCGAATTGAAAGTTCCAAATACACTCAGTTAAAATTTAACTGCAGTGTGTAGCAGCTCATAACCCCCCCTCCCCAACACACACACACACACAAACCCAGTCTGTCCTGTTATCACCAACAAGTTGAAAAGCCGACTCTGTGATGGTGTGGAGTTACAACAGTGCTCTTTGCAGAAAAGTAGAAAAGTAAGATTTTAGAGCAACATATGATTGCTTTAAGCTCACATCTTTTCCAGGGACATCCATCCATTTTCCCCGGTAGAGGATAGGTGTGTTTCCACTAACGGGGCTTCCAGGATAAAACCAGTAACCTCAGTCCTTTCAGCCATCGCGTCTCCACTTACGGTGACAGAACCGGTCGCATGTAAACCACCTTTGTCTTGTTATGCGTTGAACTACTGCTAAAATAATTTTGGGGTCTTATCAAGTTTTAAAGCGTGAGTAGGAGTGCCAACCTTCCAAAGTGCTAAAGGCATTACCGTCCCAACTTCACTTGGAACGTGTTGCAGGCATTCTTTTAAAAAATGTATGCATATGAATAAATGAAACAAAGTAGAAGATGAGTGCACAGAAATAAAAGCCAAAGCAAATGTACGAATCACCACCCGTCCTTTTGTATTTGCTTTTCCTATATGAGCCATAGTTTTTCTGATTCCTGCACTTTATTTGGCATCAGAATATACAACCGAATATTGAATGAAACAGCCAAGAAGTGAAACTGAATGCAAGGCTTTAGGTTGTTTTTTATGCTCAGGGTGTTGTTACTGTCTGTAATGAGGAAACAGTTCTGATGCTGCATGCTGAGCACCTGTGTGGCGTGAGCGTGTGTGTTAGCATGTGCGCTTCCCTGTTGAAATCAGCCACTGGGGAGAGTGTTGAGCATTAACACTGTGTTTTTAATTAACACTTAATTGGAGATGAAAAAAACAGAGCAGGAGTCGAGAAAGGGAGAAATAATTAGGAAAGAGGAGCGAGATAGGCTGAGAGAGGAGAAGACTGGCTGAGAGAGCCCGACGGAGGCGAAGAGCGATCAGGTTAGAATATTCAGAGGGGGGAGGAGGGGGTGGAGGAGGATATAGAAATAAGGGATGAAAGAGGACTTGGCTGAAGAGAGAGGCAGATAGAGATAACAGGTGACAGAGAAGACAGAGAGAGAGAGAGATGATGGCAGACAGATTTAATGAGGTCTCCCTAGACGTAATCCAGAGCTGTAATTATTCTGCTCTCCTGTCTGCCTGGGTTTTTATGCATGTGTGCAGCTTCTAACATCCCCGCTGAACCAGTGTGAAGCAGACTGTGTCCCTTGGCAGCAAGACTCTTCATCAGCAGATGTCCAAAGCTGGAGCCAAGAGCTCCTCCCTCCACTTCACAGATACTTCAGATGCTGAAGATGGAGGACACCTCTGAACTGCTGTACCTGTCAGAGAGGAATATTCTGGTTCAGCACAGACGCCATTAAAAGGAACAGTTTGGGAAATTAAATGACTCATTTTTCATTTTTGTTCTTTAAAAAATATTTCTGGGTGTCTGAAATCACGGCCAAGTCAAAATCAAAGAAACAATCCACCTTTTACCCTTTTCATTCAGTGAGTTGTTAACGTCCGCAGTGTTCTGTGACATCACAGATCCAGCTCAGAGTACAGCTGTCCGCTTTCCATCCTTATGTCCATGCAGCTTCAACGTGAGAGAAAGTTTTACTGGAAGGAGACGTATCATGACCATTTTTTTTCTCAAAAGTTTTAACAGTTTCTTCGGGTTTTCCTGGGGTCAGAGTACCTCAGTGGTTCTAAAGGTTTCTTTATCTACCATGTCTTTGCTGCTCTGGTAATAACCGCTAGCTAGCAACTCTCAACCTCTGTGCCTCTTTAGAAATCGTCGCTATAGCTTTGTGCTACCACATCCAAGGGACATTAAATGCAGTACGATATGAAGTAAAGCTGAGCAGTATGACCGTTAATCAATATCACGACTAACCTTATATTATTTTTTTGTTTTTTTTGCCTTCATAGATCATTGGCAAGTTGTTTAAATGAATGTCTGATTTATTTAATAAAAATACATAGAACCTCATACATACAAAATGAAGAATAAAGTATTGAAGAGGTTTGAGACACCAGGATGCACCCCCCCCCCAAAAAAAACAACAACAACAACAAAAAAAACAAAAAAAAAACAACCCATCCCTTCAATAGAAAAAAAAAACAGTTTGAACATACAGAACCAACCAAACAGAAGCAACATAAACATACACAAAATAAATAGATAAAAAATAAAGTGTATAAGTGGTCAGCTGGGGGGGGCAGTATGTGGCCAGATGGACTAAGGGAACTAAGGGGATGCAGGTTGCTTAGTCATTAGAAGCAATATCAAGCTGAAGGGACTTGACTTGATGCAAAAAGAGTCCTAGAATTTTTTCACACACACACACACACACACACACTGCATGCAGACAATGGAGATCTTCAGATCACATATCTCATTAACTTCATTTGATTTTGAATGTTGGCTCGATATGTTTTCCTTAATCATATTTCAGGTTGTTGCAAGGAGGTGTATTTTGATTGCTGTTTCCATGGTTACCTCGCTGCCCTGCATGTCGATTCTGCCACCTGTTGCATTTGTTTTGACGTGAGCGAGGGTGGGGTCGTATCCGTGCCCTTGATGAAGGTCATTTTCCCTTCTGTGATGGCAGCTTTTAGAAGTACATTTCTGATTTCAGATAACAGTTACGCTGCCTTCAAGGGTGCGTCATTCCCGTGTGCGTCTCAGCAGGACACTGCAGAACCACACATGTGGACAAATCATTGCTGAGGACACAGCAGAGGTCCTGCAGTCCTGACACGGTCCCAGCTGCGAATGAAGCAAGAAGAAAAGGGAAAATGACCCAGCACACCTTCAGACGTGTTTGCAGGGAAAATGGGGGGAAGACGTGGCAACTGAAACTCTTATCACTCAGCATCCTCAATGCCAGAACACCTTTTAAGATTTCTGATAAAGAATGGGGGCATTACAAAGTTAAATAAAGAAAACAAAAACAAAACAAACAAACAAAAAAAACAGCTTTGCTTTCCCAAATACAATGTTTTTTTTTCATACTTCCTGCACAGAAATGGGTCAAAGTACATATAAATGTAATTCTTTCATGCTTCACTGTTTTATGAAGCTACACAGCTGGCTGTTCTGGAATCTCAGAGGATGCTGTTAGATCTTTGCAGAGCAGGAAGGTAGAACAAGATGGCTTTACTGGGAAGAAAAGAAGACACAGCGCAGAGAGATGGTGCACCCTAGACCTCAATACAATACTTACATTTTAGTCTGGACCAAGCAGACCGACGGCGCTTCCCTGGAGCCCTGCTGATAAGTGCTTCAAAAAGTGCTACGAGTGTGTTAAGAAGAAAAATGGAAGCTGATCCGAGGACGCAGAGGTGTGCTTGAGAGGGTGCGTAGGCCTGGGATGTGACTGCTTGACCTCAAGGTGTGAAGGCGAGCGAGTGGAGCCAAAAGACAGAGCAGCTGTGGGTGTGTGTGTGTGTGTGTGTGTGTTTGGGCGAGAAGCTGCCTCAGATACACAGAGCTTCTTTTTTTTTTTTATTTCACCTTTCTTATACTCATGAACTGACATTGCATTTCATCCTCTGCTTTTACTTCATTTGCACCAGTTTTAACTTTCTCACACACACACTCACACACACACACACACACACACACACACACTCTTACCACCGTGTAACATGAGTAACTCTGTCCGTGCTGCGCTGACAGACATCAGCCATTGTACACTTTGTCATGACCAAGAAGAACTCCTCGAATGAAGACCACAAAGTGAGCAGATGCATCGCTAAGAGATAAAAGAACCAATCACGCGGTTTAGTGTGTGCGTGTGTGTGTGTGTGTGTGTGTGAGAGAGAGCCAGGACAAACGGTACTCGTGAGGAGGAATGAGATAAGGACTTAAGTGCACAGTGTGGTGTGTTGGCTTTGTGTTTGTGTGTTTACATGAGTAGGTGTGAAGATAAAAATATGAGTGTGGAGGACAATGGCGGTATGGACATTGTGTGTTTGATACAGTTTGTGCATGTCTGAAGATCTTTTCCTCTTTAAAATCAATAACTTATGTGTTTAATTCTCACTGTCTCTTCCTTCTGTTTTTATTTATTTAATAGCTTGAACCTCACAAATACATACAAATATTTGTTTTTAAAGTTCAACCAAGGCAAAGTCTCCCAGATTATGTCAATTTAACTGGATGAAAAAAAAAACACAGTTTTTCCTTAAATAAAGACAAAGAACAGCAGTCCTGTCAAGGGCAGGTGTTTATTTCTGAATTTGGTTGTCATTAGCTGCTCATGTGTGAGTTTCCTCCAGCGGCTTGTTTCCCGTAATCGTTTGTTTGTTACAAGTTCAGTAACAAGTTCATTCATTCATTCATTCATGGGAAATCCCCATAATCTTTGATAAGTAACTAATATCTAATGGTATCTAATGATTTTTAATTTTAATTTATTTATTTTTAGGTGGAAAATAAAGCATTAGCTCGTTTTTTCTGCTTTCTAATCTGTAAACTGTACGTAACTATGTCGGCCTCTACATCTGACAGACTCAGAGAAGCATCATCATATGGATATTATTTAGATAATATAAGTTCTTATAATATCTATGGATATTATTTAGATAATATCCATCCATCCATCTGTCCATCTTCTGTACCTGATCACTGTCGTTTGGGGAAAGACAGACATGCACAGTTAATTTTAACATGCGTGTTTTTGAAATTCGGTTAGACTCAATTCAATTTGATTGAATTCAGTTCATTTAGATTCACCTTCGTTCACTTTGATTCAGTTCAACTCACTTCAGTTTGGTTCATATCTGTTTATTTATGTTGCACATGTGCACAACAAAAGTCATTTCTGGCCACTTAAACAGTCCTGGAGCCTCATGTTTGAAACTGTATGTAGGATCCTCACTAAAAGTTTACAAAAGCCATAAATGATGTGTATCCAACAATAACTAAATAAATAAAAAAATAGAAATTCTGATTTATAAAACCCTGCAAGCAGTTTCCCTTTATAAATCCCAGTACTCCCAGAGGCGAGTGGTTCGCTGCGTTTTCTGCCCTCAACACACCCACATCTACCTCATGAATGTTTCTGCATATCAATCAGCTGCTGCCAGCCGTCACACACATGCGCCTGCCTGTCTGCTCTCTGTGTGGAGCCCGGCCAGCATGCCGCTGAATGGGCATGGGGGGGCAAACATGGAGAGACTCATCCGAAAATACCTGCAGGTAGAAAGAAAAAGAAAATAACAGAAATAACGGTGATCAAAGGTTCCCCAGCAGCCGAGGCGTAAAGCAGCAAGTAAAAGGATGGTTCTGGGTCACCAGAACCGGCTCACTGTCACCGTCGTTGGCTGGCCATGGGTTACTGTCCTGCCACGATAGGTATATTTTCAAGCTTTTTTTTCCTACTTGCTTCCTTCTCGTCTCAGCTCCAGGTGCAGCTCATCGTCTTCGGTACCTTTGCATTGTTTCTCTTTGCTGCTTCTTACCGTCTCATGTTTGATGAATGGAAGAGGAACGATGAATTGTTTATGTCCTGGACACTGTGATCCACGGTACCGTCATTTAAAGAAAAAAAAAAAGAGTTTTCCAAGCCACATTGTAGACCAATATCAGCATTATGTTGAAAACATACATGTGCTAAACGTGATATTGTATAATAGTGTTAACTTTAGGAAAGTGAAAGTAAGAATGCGTTTGACAGTTGAAGACGTTCAGGTTAAATCTTTCTAAATGGTTCAAGTCTGTCACCTGCTGATGTTGGCAGCTGCATTTTGGTAGTAAGACGGCAGGATTATTTGGCATGCGTCCATATGCATTTCCATGGAGCTCATGATCCTTGCGGGGACATTTGACACGTGTCACATGCACATATGCAACTGTGCACATGCTGCAGATGCAGTTTGAAGCATGTGCACATTTAGTTTTCTTTCACTCAAATGCAGTGATACTGAATTTCTGAGCAGTGGAGCCCACAAATACGTGATTTCATGTGATTATTGATCGCTGGCTGCCAGATGTCATCACGCAGAACACCTGCTATTCTGCAGCCGCGTAATGATATCATGAAATAATGTAGCTCTTAAATTGGCCATATGTCTGTCTCTCTGTCCATCTGTCTGACTCAGTGTGAAACTAAACTATGTTTCAGGTCACTGTGCAGATTTTGCCAAAGCTATGTGAACACACACACACACACACACACACACACACACACACACGGAGCAGTGTCTTTGCTGACAGAAGGGCTTGGAGAGTGGGTAATGAAAAAAGGTCCTCGTGCATGACAGCTCACGTCAGCATGCCAAGCTGTCACACACACACACACACACACACATGCACACGTTTGTCTGCGTTTTGTGATGCAGTTTTTTTTCTGGAACTTTGTCTTGCTTCATGAGGATATTTCAATAAACCACAAGTATGTCACTACAAATTTAGAAAAATGTCCCAGAAATGTATGTTGTGGAAAATCCTCACACGTGTCATGAAATGCAAAAACAAGACAGATGTGAACTCTCATTTGAGGAATTCCAAGTTGTTGTTTTTTTCCTTTGCTTCTCTCTGATCAGTGTCCCATGACACTGGAACTCACCACCCTGTCTCCTGGCGTCTTCAGCTCAACACACCATGTCCTGTGAGACTTAAGCATCCAATTAAGAGTTTGTTCTTGTTTGTCCTCCCTAATATGCAATAAAAAGAGGTGGGATGTCAGATGACATGAGACAAGACGATGAGGACTTGGAGTGAGGCGAGTGCTAACAGAGCTGCGTTGTCGTTTGTGTGTTCCTGCTGAGGTTATATAATATATACTGTATGTATATATCATGTCTTGTTTTTGGTTGAATTAGAATAAATCAGGTGTGTGGAAGTGACTGGCAGACTTCCTGACTGATTAAGAACATCACACTGATTAACTTTATTGTCCCCCAGGGGGCCAATTTGTGTGAGGTAAAAGAGCATTATCATAAAAATGTACATCGCACAAGTCACACATACATGATCGATTTTTATGAAGGGAAAAAAAACAAACAAAAACCCACGGACATCCGGCAACATAAATGTGGTGTTACGTCAACCTGCAGGCAGGTTTGAACTGGCCAGTGTAACCCCGAACTACATAAGTCAGGACACACTCTCAGGTGCATGCAAAGTATACGTCATACCTGTGAGGGAGCATGTGGGACAGATGAAGACACTCCTGAGTGTTCAGACCAACTGTTGCTTGTCTTTGGAAAGTTAAAGATATGTGGAATTAGTTTTCATTTATTAAGTCAGAATAAGTACAAATTTCATCCCCCTTCAGTCCAGACAAATGTGACAGAATCTGCTGTATATCTATATGGGATGGGATTTAGGGAAGTATGATTTTCATTCTTTTTTGATGCCATTTATGCTGGCCTCCAGCTGTCACTGCCTTCCCCCGCAGAGATGCTGATGCTGCTGTGCTTCTCACCAGTGCAGCCACACACATTCACTTCACTTCACCATTACAAATCATGCCAAACCAGTTCCAACAGACTGGGTTTTACGTGGCCACTTGTACGAGAACTGAGTGTTAGAATGAAAGTACAAAGGACCAGACCATTGGTTGGAGAGTATTACTCTACCTTTTTACTTTTGGAATTTTTAAAAGTCCTTCTTTTGCATGCATGTCTCCTAAAGTTGCTACATAAACGGTGAATTGCCCAGTGAAGGGCTGATAACTGGCTGCCATGCTCGTGTCTGCTTCATCGTAGTGGTGCACATGATGTGTCAAGAAAAAAGAAAAGGCATTTATATGAGTGCGCAGTGAGAGATGGTCCACCTGTCTGCTCTCATTCACGTTGTTGGTCTGAGTTGTCCCAACCTGCATCTGTCTGACCACATCTGGTGGAGGTTTTCTGGTGTCCTGTGTTTTGTTCTCAGCTGTCCATCTCTCTGTCTCTGTTTGACTTTGCATGTCTTCAGTCTGTCTGCCCAGTTAACTGTCTGTCTGTCTGTCTGTCTGCCTTTGTGCCCTTGTGTTCACTGCAATAAAAGACAACATGGCATTTGAAACAGCAGGACAGGCTCCTGTGAGCACTGGGTGTCTAAATGTCACATTAGCCCACTGGTTACAGACCCTCCCTTCTGCTCCGTCTCTTTGGTGGAGCGCCACAACTGAAACACGAAAAACACCTGTGTTCCCTCCTTTCTATATCCCCTATTTTACTTACATGGGTAGTTTCAATTAGAATAAAACAACTCTGTGGAAAGTGACAATTTATATCCTGTGTTCCCATTATGTGTAAATACCTAAGTTAAGTTTTTTTTTTTCTCTGCATGTGTATGATTCTATATGAAGGCCTTGTATAATCCTAACTGCTGTGTGTTTGTGTGTGTGTCTAGGATCATCCATGAGGACGGTTTCTCTGGCGATGATGTAAAGCAGTACAAGCCTGTCGTTTACAGCAACACCATCCAATCTCTGGCCGCCATTGTCCGAGCAATGGATACGCTGGGCCTGGAGTACGGAGACAAAGAGCGCAAGGTCAGAGCAGCACCCTACGAAACGCCTTCAGCAGGACAAACAACGCAGACGCACACACGCAACGACAAAATACACACTCAGTGTTTCAAATGCACAAAGACATTTTAACTGAAACGCTGCACCATCACAAACACGTGTTACCTTCAAAACCCTGAACTATGTAGGACTAATTTAAGATCAATACAAATACTCCGCCTCTGGTAAGCAACTTGATAAAGCTTGACTCTGACCTCTGCTTCCATCTCTATAGATATAACTGGAACACAACAATTATTTTCAATCTGTCACGGCCGCCTCAGGACAACACTGTAATTAATATTCATATTAACTTGTCGGTGTGTGACGTGTGTGTGCGTGGTGTCGTTAATGTAAAACCCCCAGAGAACCGCTGAGACAGGGCTTTGCTGTGCAGAGGTGGAAGATGCTGAGACTGATGATCAGTCAGGAAACATTCAGGTGGAGAACACGCACACACAGTCACCATCACGTAGGCTCACAGGCCGAACATGATTTGAGGTGTTTAACTGGTTTAATTAATGGTTAGTGCACACCTTCCAGGTTTGGCTGCACTGGCGTGCCAACAAAGCAACGTTAGCCGCATCTGTCTCTTCGATTGTTCTTGCTCAGTTTTCAGCGCCATCATATTGAAGAGCTGCAGAGGCTTTACGTGATATTAAAATAATAATCTCGTTCAAATAATAATCACCGTCTCCACCAGAGTTTGAAGGCTAATGGAAACAGCTGCCAGCTAACACTGCAAAATTCCTTCATGCCAATCTAAGTTAGTCCTCCTTCTAAGTCCTCTAAATCCTAAAGCGTACAAGTTCAATATATTATACGCTAATTGGGGGGATTATGAGTCTAATCCCAAAGAACATCAGTTCTATGTCAATACGGATCAATGGGATCAGGTTAATTAAACATGTAAGGACGTCAAGGCTGTGACGTGTTCTTCTGTCCTCTGTAGCAGCTTCAGGTTTGGGTCCTCAACAAGGTTCTCTAGACAGATAATGTGCGCCAAAGCTTTTCTAATTCATTAGCATCATCTTTGTGGAAAATCCTGCTCTGTGTGCACCAGATGGTGGTGCATTAACCCACTGCTTGTTTCCTTCCTGCCGTAGATTTAAACTTCAGCTTTGACCCAGTCTGCATGTGAGGAGCCTGATGTAGATGCTGAGAAACTTCTCCATGTTTGTTATGATTCATTTTGTTTTTGCAACCAAGCAGGAAACAGATATTCACCTTGTTACGTGCACGATTCCACCCACTGTGAGTGTTTTTTGGAGCGTTTCACAACTTTCAGCCGTCAGAAAAGACGGGCTTTAACAATGATTCTATTACTTTATCACAGATTAAACTCAGGGATCTCATAAATTCAGCTATGTAGCTGAATCACTTTTCTGTTTATATCACCATGACCTTTATTACAACTCCCATAAAAATAATTTTTAAACAATCTCCTGGATGCTGTAAATAGTTGATTGTATCAAACTGTGGCCATGTAAACTAGCAGCTAGCTGATAGTGACGTTAATGTTGCTGCAGGCCCACCATGCAGCCTTATCCAAGTTATCCAAGTGTTTTTTTCCCCTTCATTGCTTTTTTCACCTTTTTTTCATCCCATTAAAGGCAGCACAGCAACTCCTGGGCATGATATAACATGTGTAACCACCATGCTGTTGATAGTTTTGAAGTGTATGTTTTTACCCAAAAGGGGGTTTGGCCATCCAGAGCAGTCGTATAAAACTCTTTCTTATTTATAACCACGCCGCGCTGAGAAGCTGACTGAGGCAAAAGCTAAGCTTGCGTTACAGCAGCCACCTGTTAGCCGTTGCTGTTGTTAGTGATGATGGAAAAGTCTCAGGGCTGACAGGTCGTTCTGACAAAGTACCACTGAACTTGAAAGATTTACAACTCTCATTTACTTTGTGTGTCATCCTGCTTGTGTAGTTCATCATGGCTCATCATGTGGAGTAGGTCGTCTTTCAGCAGAATTCCCAGTTCCCCTACGTGCTGAAGTGTCATTCAGGAAGGCACCGAGTCTGAGTGAATTCAAAAATAAAAACTTGCTGTACACATACAAAATCCTGCTTGGAAAAAAAGAGCTTTGTAGAATATGGAACAAGGTTAAAAAGAAACTATATGCAGAGACTTCCAAAGGCAGAGTATTTTTAATCACAGCAAAGGTGTTCATATTTAGTGTAGAGATGAAATAGCAATACGCCTATTGATCAGGATATTATATCTGCGTGTGTGAACATCTGCTAAGTATAACTTGATATTGCATTTCCATTTAGAGGTGAAAGCAGCAGCTTGAGACTTGATGGATTATTGTTTGCATGGAGTCACCTTGAAAAGGGACCGTGTGGGGCTGTTAAAGTGATATCAGAATATTTCCTTTATTTTGTATTCTGTCAATGCAGAAACGGGAAGATCATTTCATTATTTAAAAATGTTTCTTAAATGATGGCGGTGACTTTGTAAGGCTGAGTAGCTACACACCAGACGACTCCATCCACCACTATGACGTGAGTTTGAGACTCTCGATCTCCAGTAGAGCTTCCTGTGTGTGAAGACGGTCGTGATGTTTTGCATTGGGGGCTTTCACTTCATGGAAGAAAGCAGCAAACCAAATCATACGCATTCAAACTTCAAACAACCATGATGCCAGAGTCAAAAATACAACTGTGTAGAAGAAGTTTTTGCTAAAACAGGATAAAACGACAGCAGTGCCATTGGAGATGATATTTTAGACCATAAAATCTATTTTTACTGGGACAGGAGTTTGTTTGACAGCATTTTTCGAACCTCCTCCAAGTCATTTTGGTTGTTGCTGTGGTTCAACACAACCAACACTGCACACAGCGAGGGGCAACCGTAGCTTTAAATAAAGGCCGTAACTGCAGAAGAGCTTTGTGACAGCTCACTTGTGGTTAACTCCTGCACCAACCTGCTCGAGCAACTTTAGCATTCAAGTTAATATTACATCTCTGTATTTCTTGCACAACCATCGGGCCAAACGCTGCATATTCCAGGCGTTACACATCATGTTCCACGGTACTCACGTGTAGGCTCTATTATTCAGCCGTCTGTTTGTACAATTAGGAGCACAAATCATATTAACTTTAATATAAAGATGATAATGCTTTATTAAGTCTTATTTTGCAGCTCAGAATTCAAGGAACACAGAAGGTATTAAGCGCTAATTGGCAGCTAGCTGTTAACACTATCTACCATGAAAATGCAGCTGTCACTCAAAAAACAATAATAATGATGATAATAACTTTCTAGCTGTGTAGAATTTTATTTGATGAGGTTAATAAGAAGGTCCGCTCTGAAGTCATTACTATAAGCATTAGGTATGTGTTGTCACATCTGAGTCATCTCGTGCATTTGGAGAATGATAATATTGAAGATCACTTTAGACTGTCATCTCTCATATCTTTTTTAAAATAAGTTAAGACTTGAATGGTATCTAACGTGCAGCCTGAGATGCACCACAGAATATATACATATATATATATATATATATATATATATATATATATGTATGTAAAAATGAATGGAAAGGGAAAAGAAAACAACTACAACATTGTCTATGACCTTTCAGTACAAAGTCCTTGGTATCAGTACAGTTAAGGTGTTACTATAACGAGGACCCAGCCGTCGATGTAGGGCCAATGTACGGCCAATGTACGGCCAATGTACAGCCAATGTAGGGCCAATGTACGGCCAATGTACGGCCAATGTACGGCCAATGTAGGGCCAATGTAGGGCCAATGTACGGCCAATGTAGGGCCAATGTAGGGCCAATGTACGGCCAAGGGACAGCAAATGAAAATTAGTGCTTATTGTGCTTGGTGGCAAAGTGAACTAAATGTAGCGGCGTGAAGAGAAGCGTCGTTGCCTTATATGATGGCCAAAAAGCATGAGAGGGAAGGAGGAAGGAGAACAGAAAATGGAAGAGAGAGAGGAGGGAACGTGACAGTTACTGTTAAACAGACAGAGGGACAGACTGAGATGTGTTTTGACTAAATTCTACATCTCACTTCCCCTCGATGTAACCAGACATCCGACGTACGCCAATAAAGGATGAGGAGTGTGCCTTAAACAGGACACTTTCACACATTTTTTCTGCCATTATTTTAAGACTTTGACAGAAACTGCTCTCGTCCTACCTTTTCTGTCCTTTGCTTTCTTTCACC
>JBAMYA010078448.1:0-23802 GCA_037176975.1 Arrhamphus sclerolepis | reverse complement strand
GGGATTTTCAGTTTTCAGAGCACCCGATCGCTTTTCCATTAGATCATCAGGAAGCAGAACAAGCCCCAAGTCATGAGGACTCTAACCCCAAAGGACCCAGTGTATATACGGACACCTTAAGACATTTCCATGTCCCACAAGACTACATTGTTTTAGTGGTGCAAAGGGGACCTACATATCATTAAGATGTTTATTTCCAAAGACTTAAACAGTCACAATCAATTTAACTCTATTTAACTGTTTTAGTATTATTTTGCAACTTAAAAGTTGTAATTTGTTTCCCCCTGCTGTCATTCCTGCTTTTATTCCTGAATCTAACATATTTTAAGACTGTTAACTGTTCATGTTTGTGTAAAATGATATGCAAATGTATGTGTGATAGAATGACTCTTCCTTGTTTAAATATCATTGTGAAATGTTTTGTAAAAGCACATCTGATTCACTTTTGTAATGAAGATTCATGTGCACATAAATTGTTCATCAAGACAGTGGCGTAAAATGTGAATACCTATGTGGTGTGAATACCTGTCATTCTAAACTTTGTTGAACTGTGAAAGCAGGGGGACATGCTATTGACTCAGGTGTGTTCAAAGGAAGCAGGAATAAAATGTGAATATGAGGGCTTTTTCAGGTTTAACACAGAATTGAAAATAAATAACTCATTTTTTAATCTTGTAACCACTGCCTTGTTGTTTTGTGTTCTATTGTGACTGTCACTGCTAGTTTGAATGCATTCTAAAGAAAAAGTGACTGTTTAACATGAGCTGTCATGCTAAACAAGAATGCTGAAAACATCTTATTACATGTTCAAACTGTCCAACAAATTTAAACCTTGTCTTTTGTAACTTAACAAGATGTTACAACATTCAGCAGTGAGTGAAGAGCAGTAGCTGGTGATGACACAATGGTATGAAGTGTGTTCATCTTGTCTTATCTCAGTTCAAGTGATAAATGCACAGGTTCTGGTACATTGACAGCTTTGTAAGGGTTTCTCGTGGATTTATAATGTGGAATTCAGCAGCACATTTTTATTAACTCCCCAATGGAACAAAAACAAGATATTAAGTGCAGTTTCGTTTCCATGCGCACTCTTTCATATCCTTTATGATGTCACCAAACTGCACCCACTAACAAACTGTAGTGGGGGGAAAAATACTGAGACTCCTTATATTTATTGAAATGACATGTTAACTGTTCTCTGCGAAATTATTACTTGTAATTTGATTCGACTGCTGATGCAACTATGGTAAAGCAAAAGTTCATCATGGTACCTACTGGGTATGAGCTGGCTTAAACTAAACTAAAGTTTCCTCTTTCTAAGCTAACAAAAGAGAAGGGAAAATAAGCTATACATTTTTTGGAATTAAAAGTTATTTATAAATCAAAGAAGTTGAAGGGGAATTTACTTTTCCAAAGGAAACGTAAAAAAAGGAAATGGTAAAAACAGATTGGTTAGAACTACAGGTTACAGCTAGATGTCAAAAAATACAGTGCAACTGCACTGTATTTTAAGATATTACAATATATAATTAAAATTGGAGCGTTGTGGTATGTTTAAGGGCATCGTTAGTGAAACTGAGATGAAATTTATATCTGTAACAGTGAATATGAACATTTTGGATTTTTGGTATCAAGAAGGAACAATCTCATTCTTCGCTAAAAATGATGTTTTGAAGGGTTATTCCGTTGTTGTGAATAATTCTGACAAGTAAAAATGTTAGAACTACAAACATAAATGGGGTCATGGGAGTTGTGGTTTCGGCTGTTCCACAACCTCCTACGTCCAGTTGTTACGTCGCTATTGCATGTGACGTAGAAAAGCAGGAAGTGGTACATGCTAACTGACTAGCACAGGGCTGACGAGTGGAAATGAAACCAAACCAAAAACAAAGTTGCGTGGGTTGTCTAAAAGACTGACGTTTGTGTCCACGGTGAGTTAGTCCTGGCCACTAAATGATGTCTTGTGATGGTTGTTAAGTGGTTGAAAATGTCTCGTGTGATCAGAAAGACTGAAGGAGAAATGTAGCTCAAATCTGTTTATGTTTATATACTCTCACACATCACTTTATGAGTGTCAGGTTGAACCCTCATTTGCCTTAATTCTTGGAGGCAGAGATTCAACGAGGTGTCCGAAACATTCCTCTGAGATTTTGGTCCATATTGACATATTAGCATCATGGATTTGTCGGCTGTAGATCCTTGGTTAGAATCTCCAATTCCACCACATACCAAAGCTGTTCGACAGGACTGATTTCTGGTGACTGTGGAGGTCATTGGAGCATAGTGAACTAACTCACTGTCATGTTCAAGAAATCAGTTTGACTTAGTCAATTATCCTGTTGGAAGTACCCTTCAGAAGATGGTACACTGCGGTCATGAAGGGATGAACATGGTCAGCGACAACACTCAGGTACTGTGGTTTTTAAACCATGATCAGAGTTGGTACTAAGAAAATATCCCGCACACCACTCCACCACCGCCAGCAGCAGTCTGAATCATTGATACAAGGTGTGATGGGTATATGAGTTCTGTTGTTGTTCGACCATATGAAGCTGAAATCCAGACTCATCAGACCAGACAGTGTTTTTCCAATCTTCTATTGTCCAGTTTTGGTGAGTCTGCGTGAATTGTAGCCTCGGTTTCCTGTTCTTAGCTGACAGGAGTGACACCAGGTGTGGTCTTCTGCTGCTATAGAACATCTGCTTCAAGGTTCTATGTGATTCCAGAGATGCTGTTTTGTTGCAACAAGTGCTTATTTGAATTATTCATCAACAACTGGATTTTCTTTCTTTTTCGGACCGTTCTCTGTAAACCCTAGAGATGTTTGTGGTGAAAATCGCAGTAGATCAGCAGTTTCTGAAATACTCAAACTCAACAACCAGGCGACATTCAAATCCCCTTTCTTCTCCATTCTGATGCTGGTTTGACCTTCAGCAAGTTGCCCTGACCACATTTACGTCAATAAATGCATTGATTTGTTTTCATGTGATTGGCTGATTAGATATCTGTTAAGCAGTTGAAGAGGTGGAGCTGATAAAGTGGCTGCGTTTGTGAGGTGTTTGGGACAGAAACAATGACGAATCAATTGTCTTGTGATTTAAATATGTGTGTATACATATAGTTATTTTATTGTTGTGTATTAATTCATTTATTGATTCATTCATCTTTGTTCAAAGCATTCTTGTATTTAATATAGTAAATTGATATTAGGGAGAAATAAGTAAAGTCTGAAGCTTGAACATGGATTTGCAGAAGTGTTACTACATTTCAGACTTAAGGCCACTTGAGGTTTTAGTTGATTACATTACTCAAGCAACTTGGTGATTGTTTTATGTTCTAATTGAATCGGCAATGTCTGTTCAATATAAAACTATTTTTTCTGTTTTTTTCTGATGCCCTATATATTGACAACATTTTAATGTTTTTTTGTTTTTTTTTTCCAGCTCTGATCAAATCCAAAGCCACAGGAGAGTTTTAGAATGGGCCGAAGGAAAGTTGCAGCTGTGAATACGCCCTCATCACAGAGAGATTCTGGAGATGATGTCAGGGTATACAGAGAGAAGCACAACATCTGCATGGTGTCTGACTTTTTCTATCCAAACATGGGAGGGGTAGAGAGTCATATTTATCAGCTGTCCCAATGCTTGATTGAAAAGGGACATAAGGTGGTGATTGCCACACATGCCTATGGCAAGAGGAAGGGTGTCAGGTACTTGACTAACGGTCTGAAGGTCTACTACCTGCCACTGCAGGTCATGTACAACCAGTCTACAGCCACCACCTGCTTCCACAGTCTCCCGCTGCTGCGCTGTGTGTTTATAAGGGAGAGCATCACTGTGGTGCACGCTCACAGCTCCTTCTCAGCCATGGCCCACGATGCACTGTTTCATGCCAAGACTATGGGTCTTCACACAGTATGTGTCTAAATCCTCTACTGTATTTTTTATTTTATTCTTTAATCTTTGTCCTGCACGCATGATTTACATGGTATTCATTTCCAGGTGTTCACTGACCACTCCCTCTTCGGCTTCGCTGACGTCAGCTCTGTGTTGACCAACAAGCTCCTGACCGTGTCTCTATGTGACACCAACCACATCGTGTGCGTGTCGTACACCAGCAAGGAGAACACGGTTCTCAGAGCAGCCCTCAACCCGGAGATAGTGTCTGTGATTCCCAACGCTGTTGACAGCACGGATTTCACCCCTGACCCCTCCCAGCGGCAAAATGACCGGATCACAATCATTGTCATCAGTCGTCTCGTCTACCGCAAAGGTATGAGACACAGTTGGTGTTGGGTGTTGTCTGCGATGTTTTTCTCATTCTTGTTTTTCATTGTAGACCTATAGCAGAAGTAAGTTGCGAAAAATAGGAAAGCACTTTTGTAAGTCATGGAACCAAAATAAATGGGGTATCCTGCTTGTTCTGAGTGCAGCCTTCGACACCATATTGCACACCACACTTCTGGGTAGGCTTCATGTTACTGCATTTCCCATACACGCCTTCACTGGTTTAAATCTTATCTCTCTGGCTGCACTCATTTCATCCAATTCAAATCTTTCACATAACACTCACTCCCAGTCATCGACTGTATATAGCTGGATGAACCCTGAAGTGACGTGACCCATAGATTTGTACAGAGAGCCTTCTAAGCCCATTTTTCCTCAAACTATGTGGCCCCATGTTCCAAAGAGCTGTCAAAGCTAACAGCAGAGCCAGTGGCTAGCTCTCATTCAAGCATGTCTGATTGGTCAGCTTTGTTGCTTAATATAAATTTATGTGATGTGGTACCAAAAAAATCAAACATCTAACTATAGAGACCAAAACCAATTTTTGTACCAGTCTGTAAATACATTTAATTCCGCTCAAAAATTGGCACTTTTAATATGAGAGCAGAGTTACTATAGTTTTGATTTATTTAATAGCTTTTATTTTTATATATTTTTTTCAGTTTGATTATTTCAGTTTTAGTTTAACAAGCACATCCATTGTTTTAGTTTTTAGTTTTGAAAATCGGTTTAGTTTTGGTTTCGATTTAGTCTGTTATTGACAAAAAAAAATCTGGTATGAAAGTATCCCATCAACAATACCATATAGTACAAAAATCCTTTATTCTTTCCTTTGAGGAATTAAAAAAGGTACCAAAGTGTCAAAAGGTACCTGTAGCCAGAATGCAGAGCAAAAACAATGAATGTCACCAAACATAAAAAAAAGAAACAAGGCAATATCTTATTAAACATTTCAGACAACATTCTTTGCCTGAATGGGTGGCATTTTTAAGTGCCATTCTTGAAAAATAAATTACAAATTAATTAAGTGTCAAGGAGACATTAAAATGACTCTCCATTGTGGAGGTGACTAACAAGCAAAAACACACAAAAGCACATGTACCACTCCCGCTACATATCTTCAGTCGTGTAACGTGTTCACGAAGGAAAAGGCTTGGCCATATCATGAAGTTCACACCAACCATTACCAACCTTATTCTGCAATTCAAAGTATAGGTAGCATTTGCTACTCTCATAGACATCTCCAGGCCTGAGGGGCCGCAGTCATGCATGCCACAACATGCCTGATTCAAATGAGTACCAAAACAAAAACTAAGTTAAGTTTGCCTATTATTCTATTTAGTTTCAGTTTGTTTTGCATTGTTAGTTTTTATTTAGTTTTACTTTTTTGAAAAACAAGTTTTAATTTCAGTTAACGGAATAGTTTTTTTCACTGTTTCAGTTTTAGTTTTTGTTAACGATATTATCATCGTTGCTGCATTGAGGTCAGAGGGGATTGGCTCTATTTTTGGAGCCAGAACCTAGAGGTCGGTGAAGGAATTGCAACAAAATATATTTCCTTGTTGAACTCAAACTCTGACGTGGGACGGTTGCCACTTGATCCAATATTATTGGTCTGCGGCCATAAATGAGTGTTTTTGCTCCCAAACAGGAACATCCCCATGTTCTTCTTCTTCTCCTTCTAAGGTGTAACTGTCAACATCCAGTCTAGAAACTATTTCTAAATCAGGGTTGCACGTTGACGTTACCATTGAACCAAAGATAACCAACCACACACATGAAGAAGTTTAAACTAGCATTAGCTAACAAAGCCAGCTACCGAATGTCACAGTCGGTTGCGTAGTTAGCTTAGCCAGCTACGATAGTGACACAGAGGCTCAACAACAGTTGAAAACACAAAGATTATTTTATTTACATAGTGAACCTTAGTGAACTTTATTATTTTTATGAATCAACTAGGCTACCCAACAAACAAATTGAACATTTGCAGGCCTTGATGTCCTTGTGTGCATGTGTAAACCAGTGTGCAGCCTGTCACAAGTGCTCTGGGCTTTTTAATATCTTTCTTTAACTTATTTTGCTTGGATTTTTTTTTTCATAAATTAAAACAAGTATTGCAGCAATGCTGGGGTCACATTTTTACAGATTTTTATTGATCGTCATCGCTGCATTGCAACTTGTTTTTGGCGTTGCAGAGCAACAGAACATGGCCTGCATTGTTTACACCAGGGATCAGCTGATCAACCTGAAGTTGGCTTTTATCTTGCCGACCCCTTTCGATATGCAGATGGAGTTATGGTGATAAACACACTGAGGATGCAGAGGAAACAAGAAACTATGGAGAAAGACACTGGCTTTGAGGCAGCGTCAGCGTATTGAAAGAACTTTTAAGCTGTGCCTCTCCTCTCTCATTGTGGGAAACATGAGATCCCTGGGGAATAAAAAGGATAAACTGGCAGCACTGGTCCAGAGTCAAAAAGAGTATAGGGAGGGAAGTTTAATGTGCTTTAGGGAGGCTGCCGTCCTTGGTAGTGAATGGTGGTGTAACCTGTACACATCACCGTGAAGGAACTTATCTGCCGCCCTGATGTTGAACTGTGTGCTGTTGGACTGCATCTTTATTATGTCCCCAGAGTTTTCCCATGTGCTCCTTGTGGCTGTTTTATTGCCCTCCTCTGCAAACCCAAACTCTGCGTGTGACATCATCCACTGTGCCATAGCCCGGTTACAGACTCAGTACCCGAGTGCATTCATTTCTATCTCGAGTGACCTCAGCCACATAAAAATGGATAAAAACTCCCCACTTTCACCCAATATGTGAACTTTCCCACGAGGGAAGGAAGAATAATAGACTTACTGTATGCTAACACCAAAGAGGCATACAGCTCTTACCTTCTTCCCAATCTGGGCAGGTACCACAACCTGATTCACCTCTCACCTCTCTATGTCCCCCTGGTTCAAAGTCGGTCCCCCACACAATAGACTGTGAGGAGGTGGACTGAGGAGGCCAATGAGACACTGATGAACTGCTTCGACGCGACAGATTGGAGAGCACTGTGTGAGTCCCATGGAGATGACATCGACGGGCTCACATAGTGCATCACTGGATATATTAACTTCTGTGTGGATGTTGTTGTCACAACCAGAACAGTCAGCTGTTACCCAAACAACAAGTCATGGGTAACTAAGGACATTAAAGCCTTCCTAAATGACAAGAAGAGGGCTTTCAAAGCTGGCAAGAGGGAGCATGACCTGAGATCAAAGACCAAGGAGGGTAAAGATAAATATAGGAAGAGGTTGGAGGTTAAATGTAACCACCCCAACCCACCCCCCCCAATAGACTATTCAGCAGAATGGCATGAAAGACGTTATGCATCGTTCCTGTCCCTAAGAAGCCACGCCCTAGTGACAGCAAACATGGTGAAAACCCTCTAAAGACTCATCCTGGAACAGTTCCAGCCCATGGCCCAGCCTTTTCTTGTCCCCCTCCAGTTCACTTATCAGCCCCATGTGGGAGTAGATGATGCCATCATCTACCTGCTGAATAAAGTCTTCGCTCACCTGGTCATGAAAGCGAGCACAGTAAGAATCACTTTCTTTGATTTCTCTAGTGCGTTTGACACCATCAGACTGACTTTACTGGGTGAAAAGCTGAGTTCGATGCAGGAGGAGGCCTCTCTTGTGTCCTGGATTGTGCATTACCTGATAGGCAGACCACAGTATGTGCACCTGCAGAGCTGTCTGTCTAACAGAGCAATCAAGTCCTTTAGGAAATTTTCACTAATTAAATTTTAGTTGAATAGCCCTAGTTTCGACTTTAGCTCTCCCTGATTGGCCGGTACTGTTCCCAGAGCTTGTCAAACCAATCAGCTGCAGGCTCTATCCTGGAAGACGGTAAACCGTCCCCACTCTGGCTCTAGAGTTTTACAACTCTTTATGCTCAGCTCAGGAGTTCTCTCTTTGCACCATCCCCGTGTGAAGATTTGATCAAATGGCTTAAATGTTTCTGTCAAGATTTTACATTTTGTAACTGCTGAATGGTCACTCTGAAGAAGGATCCTTCCTGTTTTTCACAAATTCTGTTGAATTCTGACTGCTTAAAGTTGCTGATTTGAGTCTCTTATTGTTTACTTTGAACAATGAACAGGAATAAGATAATTTAAAGGTTCTGAGTGGCAAACCTCCACCTCTGGTGAAACCAGATAAGTTTAGAATTTACACCCAGAGGAAGACCTCCCCCTCTTCTGTTCATAAAAACCCTCAGAAACAGACCTCTGTGTCCATTCCCTGGTATCCTTCAGTGGTATCAGAGGAGTGGACCTTCTGCTGAAAAATATTCTACATGATAAAATATATGTCAAATTGACATGTAATTCTGTTCTCTGAGTCTTTCTTTTGAGCAGCAAATATTAGAACATGAAATTTAACACCTGTTATAGCACCCCATGTGCTCAACAGAAACCACCCATGAAAATATAAAGGTTTTCCTAATACCTAGTGCCTTTTACACAAGAATAGTAATAATAATAATAATAAAATCACACCCTAACATTTTGTAACATCTCTTGTCTTGGCATTATCCTGCAAAATTTGTAATTATAAATTATGTTGCGCATAATAATCAAGAGCGACTTACTGAATCACCATAAAGAGGAGAACACATCATTTTACGTTTCTGATAGAGTTGAAGCATTACGCTTATAATATACCATTACTAGTATCAATTTACCTCACCAGACTGTCATGTAGCTCAACTTAGGAGCTATGTTTGATTCCAAATCAAAAAGTTAATGTTAACAATGGGCCTATTATGCCAATAAAATCAAATAGCTAAATAAGATTTTCCTATTTATCCATCATATTTTGTATGCTGTTCTATATCATAGAGCATTATATTTAGCCTACATTTATTAGTTTGTAATGTTAATTACTCATTTGTAAACCTAAATTGTTGAAGTATAAATGTTTGCATGAAAATAACTCCTTGACTAAAGGTGTTTTGACCAGGGTGCTGTAATTATAAAATATTGTATGTTTGTATCTATTTTCAACGCTTTTTTTTTTTTCTGTGAGAGCTTCTTGACATTCTCTTGCAAAATGTTTGTGGTCATGTAGTCATGGTGAAAAAAAAAAAGGGAAAAGGAAATATCAAGCCAGTAGGCACATAATGTTTTCAGCGGCACTATAATGTCAGTTGTTGTGGTTAATTTTTTTGCAAAGAGCATTGAGGATTGCACAAACCCTTTCATTACCTGATGTTGTGCCTCAGAGGAGATGTGTGTTACTGTGCTTTGGCCTGGAGCTCAGCACTGCATCAGTACTAACTGGAGAAGGAAAAGGAGGGAGGGGCAAGGCGGGGAGCCTGTACACGCCACGGATCAGATTGGGGCAGAATTCTCACAAAAACTCAAATAAATACCCATCACATATCAAAAAACACTTTTCCAGCAAAGCAAAAGGGCAAATGCTTGAGCTCCACCAGGGGTCTATCTGTGGACGTGTCTGGGGGTGAGGGGTGGTGGGCAGTACTTCAACGACTGATGACGCTTACAGACATAACCTGCCATAAACCATAGAGCTGGCGCTTTTCCCGTAGACTCACCGAGGGCAAGAAGATGCAAAAAAGCAGAAAAGGTGTCTTTCCCAGCATGCTGTGTAAAAGTCTGATTTGGGTCTGATTGGGTGATGAAAAGCTAACAAGGATGCCCACTGGGTCTTTTTTGTGGCATTTTGGGAACGCCCATGCCACAGTCGGACCCTCCTCACTGGGTCCCAGTTACCAGCGATGTGCCTCAGGGTTCTGTACTGGGCTCCTTGTTTTTCATCATCTACTTGCTTCCACTTTTTGAAAACACCTCATTCAGTTTCATTGCTACACAGATGACACTCCGCTAATCATCTCAACCACACCTGACTCTACAGTCCTTCCCTCAGTGACCGTCTTGTTGAATTAAAATCCTGGTTCATATCCAATTTCCTGAAATTAAACAGTGATAAAACTGAACTATTACTCGTTAGTATTAAGTCTGCCTTAAACAAATCCCACAGTTTTACTGTACTCACTGATAATTCTAGCTTCTCACCCTCCCCTCAGGTTAAGAGTCTGGGTGTCATCTTTCACTGCCCAGGTTAACAACATAACCTGGTCATCATACTTCCACCTCTCCCACTTCTTACCTCACCTCACACTTCTGACGTACTGATTTACAGTCTTGTCAGAGCCCCACTCATGTGTCACATCATACCTGCAGCAGCTCCATTGGCTCCATATTCAGAACAAAATAATATTATTCACTTACAAGGCTGTCCAGAATCTAAATTACCCATTTTACATTTCAGTTAAAACTTATCTGTTCACACTTTCCTACTCTCTCTGAGTGGAGCCTGAACAGATGTCTGCATTGATGAAACACTGTAAATGACATTATTTCACTTAAAATAACACATATGACATCACAGTTCTCCTAACGTCATTTGTTTTTTTAAATTCATATAAAGTATATTCACATAAAGTGGTGCGGTTGCTTTTACAGTACGTGGTACTCGTGTTTTTAAAGACTAAATCTAAAATAAGAAAATGTTGTGTAGAATCTCCCCTTCTGATTGACACCTCATTTAACCAACTCTCTTTAATTTCTAGTCACTCCAGAGCCAACAACCACCAAGTATCAATGGGTGTGATGGGACACACACCTGTTCTGATGCATGAAGATTGGGCCCATCAACTGGAAAACATAGATTTCTGTGTATCCCAGCTTCAATAACTCCTTAAAAGTTACAGTTATGATAAGTTTGACCGCTTAAACGTTCAGACTGTTACCTATACAGAGAAACCAAGCATTTGCATTTACTTCAAATGATGCAATAACATCTTAATTTAATTTGAGTATGTCTTTTACAGGCATTTTGAGGGTGAGCTGTTAACATGTTAACTTTGCATTCATGGTTTTTGGAAAAAAGCCAGTGTTTCCAGAGAAATATTATCCGGAGAAACCAAAAAGCCATCATCTTTATTGGCTATTAAGCAGTTCCATAACTTTTAACTACAAAATCAAGAGTTCAAGCTTTCACTTTCTGTCCAGGAATTGATCTTCTTGGCGGAATAATCCCAGAGCTATGTCTCAAACATCCTGATCTTCATTTCCTGATTGGTGGAGAGGGACCAAAGAGAATTGTGCTGGAGGAAGTGAGGGAAAAATACCAACTTCATGACAGGTATTTAATTGGCTCACATTTCCTGAAGTTGTTTGGTGAGGAAAGAACACTTTATTCAGTCTGGGAACACTGCACATTAAATAATAAAAACATGCAATTTTTAACACCCTGCTTATTAAAACCTGTTCTGCCAGTATCACAGCAGGATAATTTATTATCTGAAAATGAATACTGTTTACCATTTGTTTTATCTCCTTAAGGTTTCTACTGTGATTGGAAATAATCCAAACTAGGATGTGCTTTGAAATACCCTGTGTTTAACCCCTTAAATCCTTTTGTAACTCAGTGCAATTCAGAAATCTGCAAGCTAAGAGAACAGATTTACGCTGAGCTTCTTTTTTGCTTTGACACCAGGTGGGCTCTGTAGGCTACCGAACATGTGGCCATGTGGTTTATAAATGGGGTCTTTGCAGGGTACATCTGCTTGGGGCGCTGGAGCATAAAGACGTGCGTGGTGTCTTGGTTCAGGGTCACATCTTCCTCAACACGTCGCTGACCGAAGCGTTCTGTATGGCCATTGTGGAGGGAGCCAGCTGTGGACTGCAGGTCAGTTCTTACCATTATACTGCATCAAGACTGTAGAATCAGCAGAACTTTGGTCATACATGTACACTACTGCTCAAAAGTTTTAAAACACCCCAGTTCTTCCAGTTTTTTATTTTGTCTTTTTGTTTTTTTTTTGTATTAATTATTTTCTTTTTGAAGTTCAAGTCCAATGCAATAAATAGCTCAAAATGGTATACAAGTAACCAGTGGACTTCCAGAGGGTAACAAAACAGGTAGGGTTGCCCAAAACAAAAAAATTCAAGTTCCGAACATCTTCATCCAGAACACTGTTGTCCTAACAAGAACCAGAAAAACTGAGCACCGTTCTGAGATCTTTACACCGACTACCAGTTACCTAGACTTTAAAGTACTGTTGTTAGTTTATAAATTACTTAATAATATGCGGGCAGAAAATATTACTGATCTTCTAGTAGAATATAAACCAAGTAGATCTCTGAGATCTGTAAGCAGCAGTCAGCTGGTAGAACCTCCAGTTAGGACCAAACAGGGTGAAAATGCATTTAGCTACTATGCTGAACACAGATGGAATAAACTTCCTCTTGATATCAAATGTGCTCAAACTCTAGACACATATAAAGTTAAACTACATTTATGAGAACATCTGTAACAGAGTTGGGAAAAACATCCTGAAAAATATTTGATTTTCATTGTAGAAAGAATCTCGCGAGTGTGTTCAGCTGTTATAGCTACCAAAGGTGGCTACTCTGAGTCAAAAGTTGATTGAATCCATGATTTCAGCTGTTTATTTGTTCTATGCTTTCAGAGTATAATTAAGCTGCATGATTTAAAAAAAAAAGTGCAAGATTTGGGGTGTTCTAAAACTTTGGATATAGTCATGCTGCCCTGTGATTAAAAATAAATAATTGAAACAAAAGTTGTTGGATGACAAGTTAGGTTGGAAGTCAATAAAGGTCCTTTCTTGTCCTTTCAGTGGACCGTATTCCCTCCAGCTCATTTATGCAATGCCTGTGACAAAGCACCATTGCTCACACTTAGTCAGTTCAAGACATGAAAAGACATGTTTCATCTCTCATTTTCCTCTTTGTGGTTCTCACTCTACTGAGGGGGAATTCAAATACTTCTCATTGATCCAGATCATTCGGTTCAGTGTGAGCCAAATTCTTTCTTTTATAATTAAGCCACATATAGGGCTGCTTTGATTAATGATGTATATGTGTACAAACATTAATTATTCAATACATCATTTGAACTGAAGTATTCAAAAGCAACCATTGCATTTATCATTTGCATTTACAGACTCTTTAACCACCCAAACCACCTCTTTCTTGCACAAAGCAGATAGAAAAACAAGCACAAAAATGGAAGAAGAAAAAAAAGGGACCACTATCGGGACCACTTTAGTTTTTATGAAAACATCTGGACAAATAAAACTAAAAATTACCTGTACAAATAATTATTAGTAAGTGATGTATTAAAAATAAATGCAGCGCAGTGTGGCAAACAGCAGCATCCAACAGTTTTAAGTTAACTTTTGTTTAATTTTATAATCCTCCTCACATATCACGTTGTCTGCAACGCTTGCACGTGACATTCAGTCACTGCGTGCATGGAGCGCTTGTAGCGCGGAGATCAGCCTTAGTTATTCTTTCTTGTATTACTTCACAGAAAGGAAAGAGAAAACAAAGTGAGCTTGTGGATGGCAGCCAGCTTTTCTAACTACCTTAAACGAGCTCTTTCTTTGAACTGACTTGATACTGACAAACACATCATCTAGCCTATTGCGGGGGCGGGGGGGGATAAACAGGTGTGTGTGTGTGTGTGTGTGGTGGGGGGGGCATGGGAAAAAACACTCTCTCCCCCGCTCTCTTTCCTGCTCCTTTGTAACTTGCCTTGTAGGTTTGAGCCCTCAGCATGTTAATTAATGTTATTAAAAAAGTACTTCTAGCATTGTTGTATTCTACCTGTACAGGTACAGGTGTTTCTATGTTCAACCAGCAATGTCATCAGTGGTATTAGGTGGAAGGTGACTGTACAGTGTCTGTCAACGACACTAAAAATTTCCACCTCACAGAAGATTAGCACCATTTCTCTAAACCAAAGAACCAAATGTACTTTTTATGGTGTACATCCAGGGGTGGTGGCAGACATTGTGAACATTTGGGGCTTAAGCCCAGCCTAACTAAAGCGGTCTGGGGGTATGCTTCCCCACGAGACAATTTTGGAAAAAACAACCCTTTATATGGTGTTTTTTGGCGAAGCATAAGGGAATTATAATAGCAGAATTAAGATATATGAGGGTGGACCAAGGCTATGATAGTTGTAATCAATTCTGCAGAATGGCACTATACAACGAGTTTCCAGAAAATAGTAGAACTGATGATACAGAAAGTCATTGGAAACCCCCCACCATGTTTGAAACATTTCAAACGTGGAGGGGACACAGGGGCAGGGTGTCTGGGGGTCCTCCACCTTAACAAAGTAGATTCATTTCCTGCATTCTGGTGTCTTTTAGGTTGTTACACACTTATTTCTACCTGTAAGTAAATTATTGACTTACTCGGAGACAGATTCAACAAGTCTTCGTTCAACTAGTCCAAATATGCATCAGCTTGTTTAGAAACGCACTGATATGACTGAGATACTGAAATTAATGTCACACAAGTTATCACACAATTTAATCTATGTTAGTTTTTATGTCATTGCTGAATTTAGATGAAAAAATTATTTGAACTTCTGGTGGATCTGCTAACATTGAGTAATCAGAGAACCCTTTCACAGGAAAAAAAACTCCCTGTATAGAAATTATAACTTATTTTTTGTGCTTTTTATTTACTTATTTAACTCAAAGACACTTAAAGGTGAGAATCAGCAGCTAAACGCGCTAGCATCCTCTCACTCTGGACTCCCCATTATATTTATACTCCTGGCAGATCATGTTCATGTTCAGCTGGTCCAGTCTCACTTCATGGACATTACAGAAAAGTGGCGTGATAAATGGCTTACTGGCTTTTACCTTTTGGCTAGGTTTCTTCATCAGGTGAGACTGAAACACAGAGCTGCAGGTAGCTCCTGGTAGAAAACGACATGCAGACCAAACCAATTTGTGGAATCGTGGGGGGTGGTCATGATCTTGCGATAATTAAAAAAGCGCATTATTTGCATTTACAGTGATTTTTTTTATTGATTTTTTTTTTATGTGCATGTCCCCCTGCCCCCTACCCCAGGATTTCCGCCCATGACCTATAGTCTACTTCATATCAGCAGCTGATTAAGTCGAAGATGTTCAGTGTCTAAGCAGACCAAAACATTAGACAGGGAGGCCTCTGTGAACAAGTTGTGTTGGCTTAAACAAGAGTGAAGAGAGAGAGAAGAATGAGAGAGAAGCCAAGGACAAAATGAAGAAAGGGTCTTAATAGTAGTAGATAGTGAGGGAATGAGTCTCAGCATCCCTGAGGGGCCTGAAAGCCTCATTAGTACCTGCAAATGTTAGTCTTGTTTACATTTGAAAGCCACACACTTTCAGCTAAGGGGAAGCTATGGAGTCAGATCAGGGCCATAGGTTTTATAACTTGAAAGAAAAACTTGAATCTGAAAACCAGAGACTTGAAACTGAAGTTTTGATTCAATTTTCAATTTTATTTTTTGAGAACTGAATCAACCCTTCAAAACTTCAATGTCAACCAAGTGAAAGCGGTATAAATAAAGTGTTTGTCCCCACATTCCACAGTTCCTACATTCCCAAATCCAAATTTGACAAAAAAAAAGAAAAAAAAAGGTTGAACCAGAAAAATTACAATCTGAATCTGAAAACACAGTATTTGTAAGTGGGAAAAAAAGATATAAAAAAAAGAGAATTGAATCAAAACTTCAAGTTTTAGCGTCAAATTTCTGGTTTTCAGATTCAAGTTTTTCTTTCAAGTTACAAAACTCATGGCTCTGATGTGACTCTATTGGTAGCAAGGGGAAAACAGGTTTTGTGTTGCTTTCTTGGAGAACAAAGAAGCCTGTCTGTGAAGTACTGACCACTGGGACAGTCAAGACCACAAAGCATTTAGATCAACTGGTGATCCAGATGAATGAATGTGGGTTTAAATCTTAAATCACATGTAGTTGTTTAACTGAAACTAAAAGCTGCCTGCATCCATATATAACTTTTTACTTTTTATTTATTTATCTGATCTTTTTTTTTTTCTTTTACATTTTGGATATGTTTAAAAATTTGTTTAAAGTAGCATTTTTCTGACTTTTTGCTTTTTTCGTGTTTGCACCTGCACCATGACAAAGTCCCAGTTCTGTAAAAAAGTTCTTTACTGTATCTGGAAATGAATTTGTTCCTCCAGTCTCATAATCTTTATCGTGAAGCTGTTATTGGAGTTTTATATATTTAAACAGGTCCAGGTCAAAGCCAATACTTGTCTTAAAAACTGGTTTTTCACTTTGTAAAAACCAGCAACCAAAATATGGCAGTTTTTTGAGTCAGGAAAACTGCTGTCATGCTCGGAATAAAAAAAACAAACAAACTGCAGGAACTGACACAAGAACCAGTTACGTGGAGAGCGAGATGCCAGATTACCGACCAAAACGACGTGACTGTGATTGTTAAGTCACATCTGTGCTGAACTGAAGCCATATTTATTTATATAAGCACAAAAACAATGAATGAGACTGTGGTTGACCTTGCAGAGAGATACCAACTAGTTTCAGTAAAACATTGTGACCCCATATTTATCATCCTGTTATCAGTTCATGTTATAATCTTTACTTTTGCTTTATTTTAGTTATTTAAGGCCGTTTGTTTCCTTGTTTGCTTTCTTTTTAACCGTCTTCTCTGTCGTCCTCCCTCCCCTCCAGGTGGTGAGCACTCGTGTGGGGGGCATTCCGGAGGTGTTACCTGAGGACTTGATCACTCTGTGTGAACCCACTGTACGCTCACTGTGTGCCGGTCTGGAATTGGTCATCGCCAGGCAACGGTCCGGCTCCGTCCCCTCCCCCGACTCCGTCCACGCATGCGTGAGAAACCTCTACACCTGGAAGAATGTTGCAGAGCGGACCGAAAAAGTATGCTTACACAAATTCAGTTACTTGGTTGTTCTCTTGTTAACGTCCGTACGCTACCTCTCAAATTTATAGAACACCCCAACTCTTCCATCGTAGCAAAAAAGTGTGTTCAGCTGTTACAGCTACCAAAGGTGGTTAGTTTGAGTCAAAAGTTACTTCATAAATAGATTCCATGATTTATTTTTTTTGAACTTCAATTGTTTATTTGTTCTATGTTTTCACTTCAGAGTACAACAAGACATTAAAAACTGCGTAATTTTCAACAAAAAAATAAGTGGAAAAATTGGGGTGTTATTTTTTCTACATCAGACAACTCGTATGATAGAATGAGTACTGATCCCCAAGAAATGAGGAGTTCTGCCGTAACAAAAGCACAAAGTGTCTGAGATAAATACACAGAATATACATGAGATACTTAGTTCCCCTTTGAAATGTAAACATAAAATTGGAGCCTGCAACAAAACCTGTTTTTGGTCACACAGGAGATGGGGGAGTTGTCACGTTACAACCTTGATGCGTTTTTCCACAAATACAGTTAGGTTGCGAAACCTGATTTTTCAAATATCCTCTTTCTTTGTTTACACTTCAATTTAGATGTGTTTGGTGATAGTGAAGCGTTTGCAGCAGTTCAGTTGCTGTGTTTTCTTCTCAGGTGTACGACAGAGTGATGAGAGAGGACGTTCTTCCCCTGGACAGGCGCTTCCGGAGGCTGAGGGCTCACTGCGGCCCCGTGGCCGGCTCCATCTTTGCCTTCGTGGCCGTGTTAGACTTCCTCTTCTTGCTGTTCCTGCAGTGGCTGGCGCCGGCCCAGGTCATGGACGTCGCCGTGGACGCCACGGGCCCTCACGGTCTGTGGAGGCAAAAAAAGCGAGTGGCAGCTGCAGAAACCTCGTCACGGTGACCAGTCATCCGTTCTGCCTCGTCTGTTGGACGCACTGTTTCATGGTGCCAGTAGACATTTTAAATACAGCCACTGAATCCTCAACATTGTTTACATTTAACTAACAAAAGGGACCTTTTATGAAAGGATTTTTTATCTGTGGTGTATAAATATCTCCTTGGGGGTTTATAAGCACTTTTTAATGTTTTATATATATACATACACTGCACTGAAGTGAGGGTGGGAAAAGATTGGTAAATGCTTGACTAACTTGAAACAAAAACTTCAGCATCTTATCTACTGTTATTGGAGGACCTCGTGTTTTGGCTCATGAAGTTCATTTTCCTGAATGTCTGGTCTAATTTAGACTTTACATGTTACGTATTTATATAAAACCTGGGAGTTAATCTAACCTTAATAATAAAGTCTTATTCCTAAAGTACAAACTGCTTTTATAGTTTTGTTTTTTTATGTCTTATCTTCTTGATACAGTTTGAAGAGACGGGACCACTAGAGACCAAAGACAACTAAATGTGAAAGTAGTTTTACAGTAAAAACAGGAAGGAGGAGAACCAGACAAAAATGGGAGGTTGTGAAACAAGAGGTGATTAAAAAAAAAGGGCTCCTCAGGGATAACAATGAAGATTTGCATATTGTTGTTGTTGCAGGAAACCCTGTATCATGAGTTCATTTCAGGAGAACTAGAAACTTTTTATGCACTTTTTATTTGCTTATATTTTGGGGGGTGTTGAATATTGTTGGTGTTAATTGAATGTACTGATAGAATACAACTCACAATCTAACATAGTAGGGGATTCGAGATATAAAGTTGTGTAAAAACTCACATTTTTGTGTCAGCTTGGGATCATCCCAGCTGCTTTTGTTATGCTGACTGTGCTGCTGGGCTGTGTAGGTGATGGGGAGGAGGTGGTAAAGTGGGGGAGGTGGCCAAAAAACAAAACAGAACAAGAGATAAGAGGGAGAGATGAAGGCCAACTTTTGAGTCTGTGTATCCTGGGTCAGTCAGAGAACTGGGCATTCCTGAAGGAGTCTGCTCTCATTTAGTTTTCACCATGACTGCAGTTCAAACAGAAGTTTCCATGTGGTCACAACCTTGGCAGAATCCTTTGTTCATTTACGGAGGTCAAGCGTGCAACTCTTTGATGGCTGGTGAGTTTATTCCTTCTCTTTGTGGGGACTCACTTCACTTGTGCTTGTAAGTGTGTTCTTTGGAAGTTTGGGATTACCATGGAAAAAGTAAGGAAAAACATGAACTGTGGGGTCAATTTAACAATACAGTGGAATGAAGAGGAAGGATAGACGGCCACAGATCTGTTGGAAATGTTCCTAATTCTGTTTCACAGACTCCTGGTCAGACAGAACTCCTCTGCATGAAGCAGCGTACCAGGGCAGACTCCTCCACCTCAGATCTCTTGTTGCCCAGGTAAACATGTTTGATTTTAAAGTAACTTAAATTTGATTAAAGGAAAATCTTACAGCCCTTTTCCTGTTACAGGGCTTTCATGTCGACACGCTCACCATGGATGGAGTCTCTCCTCTCCACGAGGCTTGTCTCGGTGGTCATTACGCCTGTGCCAAGTTCTTGCTGGACAATGGTGCAAATGTAAGATGAATCAAGTTTTAATACTATACCTCATATATGCTTTATAGCATTTATTTTTATTTGTCTCCCTTGGAAGAAATTTGGCTTTAGAAAAGGGAATACAACATAGTAAGGAACAAAGTATAAAAAGAAAGAAAGAGATAGCACATTACACATAAAGGGCATTACAGTTAGACCTGTTGAGCCTGTTCAAACTAGCCAATCATTGCAAACATGCACAGCTCCCCGTCATGGTCACCAACTGCACACCATAAACAACCACTTAAAAACGAGAGGCATAAAAGCTTGTTTGTCCCTGTTGTGTCTGCAGTTCATTATTGTATATTAAAGGCACATCATACGAGTAATATTTGATTAGATGCTCTTGGCTTGTCTAATTGTTGCCTGTTTAAAATGTTCCTGTAGATTGAGGGCGGTGGATGTACCCATGATCTTTCCTGCTGTCCTAACTGCCTTTTCTGATTTTTGTCTGAATAGTCTGTCTGAAATACTTTGAGCACCACAAACGTCTTAAAAACCTATAAATTTAGGCCTGAAGAAATTTTTTAATAAATAAACAAGAGTTGGCAAAATGTCCATTATTTGCCAGCATTATGATATTTTACACTACTCATTTAGGCCGAATTTGTAAGGAAAAGCTCTGCACACCCACACAAGTCATTGAACTATTTCATCTGAGTCTTTGCGAGTCACCTGAAAGGGTCACAGTGACTAAACCTCATATCTGTTCTTAGGCCACAGCAGTAACGACAGATGGCGCTACGCCTCTGCTCAACTCGTGCAGCAGTGGAAGTTCTGCTTGTGTCAGGCTCGTCTTACAACACGGTGCCTCCGTCCACACCACCTACCAGCTGCCTTCACCCCTCCACGAGGCTGCAAAAAAAGGTTTGCACAAGCGCGTGTGTAAAAAGGTGTGTTGTGTCTCGACGCAGGCTGTGATGCAGTGTTGTCATCTCACCAGGTCACAGAGAGTGTCTGGAGCTGCTGCTGTCCTGTGGAGGTCCTGTTGACGTGGAGTTGCCAGAACTGGGAACACCACTTTATTCAGCCTGCCGAGCCGATGCTCCAGCATGTGTAGAGGTGCTGCTGCGTTCAGGTGAGTGTAAAAAGTCAAGAAGAGGAAAGAGAATGATCTATTTTCAGTTTGCTTGTTTTTTTTACTTAGTTGTTATATCAGGACATCATCAATTGTCTCTTCACTGGTCTCAGAGCTAAGTAGGTCCGTACACAAACTCAAATGTCATTATTTACTGGAAGAAAACTGAAGCCCAAAATAAAGAAGCAGTGTGTGGAAAAACTAAATACACCCTTACTGCTTACATAGGAAGTGAGATCATCCAGATGCTTCCAATCACATGCACATAAATATTTGATCAGTAGCAACTGTGTTTGCCTCTGCAGAGATATTTTTGGCTTTTATTTCCTCATTTCTTACGGGGATAAAGGGGGCTTCAGGTGACATATTTTTTTTGTGTAAAATATATAAATAGGACCTTCTCTACGAGGTTATAACAGCTTCTCAGTGTGTTGTTTACCAGAATATACTGATCAAGAACCGCTTTTCATCAACTTAACAAACTCGAGAAACTTTAAGACGCAAGTTTTAGTATCTGGCAACACACTGAGTTTTTAGGTTTTTCATTTTTATTTTTTATTTCTATCCATAAAATGAACCAAAATCATACCAGAAAGTGCCGATCTTCAAAAGACTTCTTATTTCCTCTTATTATTTAATTATTAGTTATTTTCGATACCTGGTAACGTGCAAATATAAATTCAGAGATGTGCGTCTTCACAAAAAACAATCCACACGACAGCTATTTTCTTCTATTTTGCAGCTTAAATTTTAATTTTTTTTTTTAATTGACTAAGTTATTAGAGTTTTAAAAGTTATCCTGCCATCCACAGTAGCAGCTTAGCTACTAAGGTTACTGATAATGTAATCATTTTAAAAAAGCTGATAGAAATTTATCAATTCCACAGTCTTTAAATGACTTTTTTTCCTTTTACTTAAAGCTCCTCAGATAGTAAGAATTTAAATAGATTATATTGATGAATATCATTTGGATTTTGGGCAATTGGAAACTTGAAAACATCACCCTGGACTGTAGATATTTTAGATTAAATGGCAATTAATTGAAATGATTTTAACAATTAACTGAGAAATCAGCCTCTGTTTCCAGTGATGTTTGGGTCAAATCTTTTTCTGCCGTTACTCACAGTTTGAGCTGGTTTAAGTTCACATCTTTTTCTGTAGGAATTATCAGAGCATGAAAATGTCGGGATAGGTTTGGCATTTATTTTTTTTCTCCACCATGCAGGTGCAGATGTTCACATGGGATGTGGGCAGGACAGTCCTTTACATGCCGCGGTTCGGTGGGGAGGAACGAAGGTGGTTGAGCTTTTGCTGGACTTCGGGGCTGATAGTTCTTGCAGGAACTCAGAAGGAAAGACTCCTCTGGAGGTGTCGGCGCCAAACAGCACAGTTAGACTGGTACTGCAGAAAAGAGGTGTGTTGTCCTGCAAACCATACACTTATGTTTCAGCAACAAGTCATCCCTGATTTTTATTTTATTTTTCTATTTTATTTCACTTTCTTACTTTCATGTCCTCTTCTCTGTCTAGGTCCCTGCTCTTTGTCTCAGCTGTGTCGTCTCTGTATTCGTCGAAGCCTCGGACGAAGTCGCTTTCACAGAGCTTCCAGCCTTTTCCTTCCTCACAGTATCAAGGACTTTCTTTTCTACCAGTGAGCCATCTGCTTTTCTGTTTCACTGATTCATCCATCCATTTCTCCCCTTCTGACCTACGGCTGAATAAAGATTTTCCACTTCTGAGATGATGATGATGATGATAGGTATTCTTCATCTGTGTCATGGTGGTGGCTTTTAACATATGACACTCTTTGAGCAAGGTTTTTAATGGTGGTATTTTAATTGAAGCTTTTCATTCAACAGTTGTTGATTTTTAGATTGTTTGCAAAATGCTTTTGAAGGAGAAAGTTCAATGCTTTTCCTTTCATGGGAGGTTGAGCTTTTGGAGCTCTACAGGAAGCTTGATGAATATCACATTAATCACAGTCTTTTAGAGAGGGAGCTATAAAACTTGTATTGGAAAAAAAAAGAAAAGAAAGACAGACATCTGTGGTTGCAGTTAGACAAAAGATTATAACACCTTTGCAGCTGTCAGAGGCAGAGCTTTGTTGTCAGTAATGTAAGCATCACGAAAACTGAATTTTTCTTTATCACTCTTTTGATATGGATTTTCCACTGCTGTAAACTTTTATCTCACAAAGTACAAAGGGAAACATGAACATTTCAATGTGTTGAGAGTAAAAGTGTCTGTGATGTTTTTGAATCTTTTTCCTCAGGTGACCCAGGTCACTTTTATTTACAGAAGCAGTCAGAGCTGGTTCAAAGAAAAATAGGAGAAACTGACCCAGAAGTGGTCTCTATTCAAGGCAATAAAAGTGATTAATATTATACACTTGACTCATACAAAATTGAAAAATAATGGCTAAAAACGTAAAATATGACAAAGGAAAGATTAATTAAAGTTGCCACCACTGATTCAAATCAACAAGCTGCACTGGAAAAGCATCTTCACATAGAACTATAAACAAGACAAGAAAGGTATTTCTGAAAACTGAATGGTGATTGAAAAGACTTCAGATCACAGTGCTTAAAAGTGCACAACGTTTTATCAGACATGCTTTTTTCAACTCTCGTATTTGTTTTATATATAAAACGAGTGCCACGTCCATCATGACAGGCGTCACGTCAAATTTGAAGATGATACTATTTTCGTCGTGGCTCTCCTCAGCGGTGACTGTTTCTTGTTCTGAGTGATTTTACTGACTGCTTCGAATCCTCCTTTTTTTAAAAATCAGAGTGGAAAATAAAGAAATGTGTATTGGTTTTTATCATCTCTCCTGTAATGTTGAAGGATCAGGCTGCAGAAGTGGTGCAGCAGCGCAAGCGTCTTGAGACTTTAACCCTTTAATGCGCCAGCTATTAAAACCCCCTCTAATCCGCAACATGCATCACAAGTGGCCCGCATTCATTTCTAATGTAATTCCAAACATGGATATGGTTTCCTCTCTCACAACTTCTAAAATCAATACACTCACTCATTATTTTTACCTGCTATTTCCTGTGCAGGGTCACGGGGGTCTGCTGGAGCCTATCCCAGCTCACTTTGGGCGAAAGGCAGGG
>JBAMYA010078438.1:0-23802 GCA_037176975.1 Arrhamphus sclerolepis | reverse complement strand
ACGGGGGTCTGCTGGAGCCTATCCCAGCTCACATTGGGCGAAAGGCAGGGGTACACCCTGGACAGGTCGCCAGTCCCCTTTCAGTTACAGTTTTGAGAAAAAAAAAAACAACAAAAAAAAATACATCAGAACGACCAGCTTGATTGGAGATCGGTGTGCTATGACTCTTGATAGCAATTCGTTGAATGATGCTTCACGATAAACTACAAAAAACAAATCTTCAAACACCAACTAATATATGCTTTTTCCACTTCTAAGTGACCTTCAACTGTTCTTTTGTTTTCAATTTTTTTTTTCTGTCTCACCAGGAGGACGTTTAGCTAAATGTTCTGCCTGTATCAAAGCAGTGCTCACGCATCATTAAAAAGCTGCCACGCATCATTATGAGACACTAAAACATGGGGGGGGAATGCAACGGGATGTGATGACAGTGCCAGGAAAACTTTTCATCTGTCAAAGCTGGGCATTCCCCCCCTCCCATGACACCTCTCATTCCTTGTGCTGTTCCAGATGAGAAGTGGTGGGAGTTGAAAGCTGCAGCGATGCAGACAAGCTGAGCTCCTCGCTGCTCTTTTCCGCATGTTCACGGGACGAACCGCACTCGGGAGTCACAGTCGTAAATCAAGTTGAGAGAAACCTGGCCGAGGGATCGGAGAGATCTTCAAAGGCTGCCAGAGGATGTGCATTAGATAACTAAATAAAGGATCAGAAATAAGACAATATGATGAAAATAGTTTCAGTTTTATTTAGTTTTCTCAGCGCGTCTCTGCAAGAGTTATGTCCCATCCTATACATGACGGAGTGAGTCTGAGGTGTGCCAGGACTCCGATACAGCTTTATCAGTTTTGAAATCCTAAAGTAGTCGTTGACTTTAGTGAGTAAATATTTAACTAAGTGTTCATAATCATCTGCTCCTTTCATGGAGAGAGGAAATAAATCAGAGTGTGGAGGATATTGTGAAAGTCCTCAGTTGTGATGAAGGGCACCCTTTTTCCTCTCCCGTGAAAGAAGAACTCCAAAAGAGAAGAGGAGAAAAGAAAAAAAGCAGCTGCAGTGTTTCCTCCTTTTGAAACATGTTGAGTGAAAGCTCGCTTAAATCTTATTGAAAGTGGATTAGCAAAATATCTTTTTCTCCTAGGTTACATTCAGACGGGAGTCCTTGTCCAAACAGCGGATGGAATTTTACTATAATCAAAGTCAGCGGTGCAGGAAACATAAAGTTTTGGACTCGTGTCAAGCGACGAATGTCACTCATTTTTCACAGTTTCTATCTGAAATGTGGAAGCTGGCGCCGACTCATAGGAAAGCTCGATTATAACGTCGAGCTGGATGTTATTCCTGATCATCTGCTTTTGAAGAACTGACTTGCCCCCAAGTTCACTTCCTCTCTTCTTCCCCGGTGGAGAAGTGCTCTTTGAAATCTAGCTCGCCTCGGAGGCGAATGAATCACCGGCCCGGTGGCCTGTTTAACGTTCGTTCTGGCCTATTGTGGCAATGACGCACGTGTACACGAGGCATTAGAGCCCAACGCGCGGTTTTAGAGGCTGGGACACCCGCTTCCACTCGGTTCACACGTGGTCTTCCAAATGAGGAATCTGTGTTTTCTTAACCTCTGTCACATTCACTTGAAATAGACATTTGTACTTATCAAAGAGTCGCCATCCGAGTAGCAGCTCTGCTTCCCTGATTTGTCTTGTTATAGTTGAACTATCGCTAAAATAAGTTTTAAAGAAATGGGATGGGGGTTTTTCAAGCTCCGTTGTGCTATCAGGTTCTCACAAGCAACCTTTAGTTAGAAGAACTACAAGCTACAGATTTATATCTTCTAAAAGTTTAAAGCTTACAGCAAAATCAGGTTTTAGGAAATAAAAGACTAAAAATGTACTCTTCTTTAATCAGCATTGAGTCATCATCAAAATCTCAACATAAAGGACATCTTTCATGTTAAAAAAACTTCAATTTCATTGTAGAAGAAACCTTTATTTATCATTGCCTATTTAAATTGCTACACACACACACACACACACGGAGAAAATGCAAACTCCACATAGATGCATCTAGAACTTCTTTCTGTGAGGCGGCAGCGCTTGAAGGAATGTCTAATTACTTTTAGAAAGGACCATGTAGCTTTTGAGACCTAAACCATCATCAAAAAGCCATTTAAAGGTACTTCAGAGTCTTGTCCTATTTGCCTCCTGCGATAACTCCTTACTGCTTTATGACACTGTCACACATCAACGACGGTGAAAGTAGCTCACAGAGCTCCAGCTGGTGAGAGATTAAGGAACAAAAGTAACAAATTCATATCTCTAAAGCACGTCTCAGACAGTTCTGTGAAAGGGACTTAACTTCCATGCCTTTAGGGAGACCCTCTGAGCTGCAAATGTCAAAACTTCCTGTGTGTTGCTTTTAAAAGTCATGGATTGATTGATTTCTCTGCACAGAGTAAGCTCTCAGGAGATATTTGATATCTCTGTGTTAAAAATGCAGCGCAAATCTTGACTAAAAACCTCGTTCTCTTTGTGCTTTGCTCTCTTCCCAGTGTTCCCAGAATGTTCAGGAAGTTTTGAGCTGGTACTGAAAAACCAGGATTTTATAGATTTTTAAGACCCCAGCGGGAAATCTCTCTGCTTATAGCTTACAATTGAAGGAGGATGAGAGCAGGCTTCAAAATGACAAGAAAACAAATGTGAAACGTCTGCGGTGAAACTATTAGACACCGAAAGTGTGTGAGAAAACAATTTTTGAGTTGGGAGTGAAAAATATCTCTTGAGGAAAGACACAATCAACATATTCATCTCACCCAGGCCTCCTTTTTAGCCTTGAGCAAGGACATCTGGTCACTCGAGTGTGTTTTCAGAACTTTTCAGCTGACACACACATCGGAGCAGCTTTTCTTAATCTTTGCATGCTTGACTTATATTTGCTTTACCCCTGGCTTATAGTTGTGCAACATTTTCATTTTCAGCGTCTGCGAAAAGCACGCGCTCCACTGCGATGTTATTCATGTCCAGAGAGATCTTAATTTATATTCAGATATTCAGTAGTATGGTCGGGTCTTGATGAAGGCTTCTTATATCGTTTACTTAGTTTCCCTTGTTAAATGCACAGAATTCACTTGTGCATATTGTTTTGCTGTTTTACATTTCAGGCAGCGTACTTTCTCACAAGTATAAGTTGAGTCTTTGCTCTCATTCATTTCGTTCTTGATTTGCAGACCCCACATGCAGCCAATTTGCATGTGGTTGGTCAGAAATAGTCCAGTGCTATCGTTTTCAAACCCAATTCATATTCAGAAAGAGATTAAATAAAATGTTACATGTGACCCAGTGACCACCACAGCTGCTCAACCATAATGTACCTTTCCATTTTGAGTTTCCCCAACATTGTGCTGACTTTCATCGTGTTGCAGAAGCTTCAACAGGCAAAGTGACTCCCGCTAAAGCAGTGCTGATTAGACCAGATTTGATTTGTCTTGTTTGAGGGTGACCCTTTCCCACAGAAAGATGGTGTGAGTTCTGTTGCAGTTGCTTAGCAACACCTTCTTTTTTTTGTTTGTTTTTCTTACCCAGCAATGAAAAATCTACAACTCCAGCAATGTGAGGAACTTCAAACGCCCCAGACCCACATCGCCCTGCTCTGCTCTGTGTTGCTTTGGCACATACTCAGGAGGCAGGCAGTTGACCCGCTTCATTACAGAGTGTTTATGAGCCACAGAGAGCAGCTGAGTGTGTCTGTGCTGTGAATTTGTGCATCCTCAAGAATGTGGGCCCTGCTGTGCTGTTAATGGGCCCTATCTTAGATTCCCCATACCCCCCAAACTCCGCCCAATCAGTTTTCCTGAAGAGGCACCTTGCTATATCTTGTGATATTAGGTCTCTTGCTCTGTAAATTCCTCTGGAACTTGTAACAGTTTGCCTCATCATTAGGTAATTACTAGCCTGGTAGATCAGAGACGCATCTCGCCGGTATGCTCACACACTCAACCAATATCCTCAAAAAACGGCAACTGTACGTAATCATGTTCAGATTACTTCTTGAATTAGAGATGCTGCCATTTCTAAATGAGACGGGCCTCACCTGACATAATCTCTGATAAATTTTCTGATGAGAAAGCCAAGTCAAACGACCATCTGGACTACAACATAGTAGCTCTGTCGTCATCGCGTTAAGCCGCCTCAGAGATGCTCGACAATAATAGACTGATCTCATTGGTTTTGATTGGGCATAGTTAATGGGTCCCAATGGTGGTTAGCTAGACCGACTTGCTGAGCAAATGTAAATTAGCCTGAAGATATGTCTGGATTTCTAGGCTAACTTGATTGCAAATAGAGTTTGAACTTAATTAGACAGAATCACGCATCGTTGCATGGTTGTGAAATGTCATGGAAACAGTACAACATGAATATCATAAAACACCAAACTGCAAACTTCAACAGTAGACACAAACCCTGCTGTCATAGGATCAAACGGCTTGTCAAGGCAGTCAAACAAGACACTGTTTTCAAAGTGATCATCGGACAGACTCTTGTGATGACATTAATTTGAGAAAATGTATAGGAGTAGTTACGTGTGGAATGAGAAACTACATTTTGTAACTTCATCATTAATCTAAGTGGAAGTAATTGTGTTAAAGTAAAAAAAAATGGTAGGAGGTACCAAAGTGACTACTCATTCTTTCTTCGACCAGCCACTCTCAGACATTATACAAATATGTGTCGTGATTACTTTGAAAAGATTGGGGTTAAAAATTGAGCAACAAAATTAGTTTTTCCAGCCAGTATAGAAGCAGTATCTTCTGTGGTTGAGAAAACAGCACTGATGTGAGGTTTGTGCTCTGTTGGCACTTTGTTTGGAATGATTTTACATCTTATATGTGTTATTGCCTATTCATGTGTGTCTGTTTGTTGTAATGTTTTGTGCTACAAGGATGGGAAAAACAGAAATTGACTTGGTGGATTCACACTCATTTGGGTGGCTTTGAATTTTAATTTACATGTAAATATATATTTTTTGGTGGTCAAAAACAAAACAAAACAAAAAAACAACAAAAATGGACTGAATAAGGATCAATCTGGCACTTTTTGTAAGTAATTGTTCAGCAGCAAAAGTCAGAAATGCCTTCCTTTCTTGTACCGCTGAACTTCTCAGGGCTGGTTTCCGTGACAACGCATCCCCCTCACTGAGACTGAATGGGTGTGCGTTGGTGCACGTCCAAATAACCATGTTAACCTTGGCAAAACAATGTCTCATTGGAACCAATCACATCAGCGTGTGCTGTGATTACTACGGGACATATTCAACAGGAGCGCTTGGGAATATCAAAAATATTTGATCAAGGTCAGATGTCAAGTATGAACAAGATTTACAAACATGTGCAGGGATTTACAAGCCGATTGAAATGGCTCTCAGCTGATTACCCATGAGCCATGGCTGTCGTTTGTCTTTTGTCATCATATGGACGGTAGTCGTCTCTGGTTTGGTAAAAGTGTAGCTGTAAAGATGTGCCCCTTACATGTTGTAATCAAATGACTTTGATGGCCAGCTGTTGTGGTTTGTTTTTTTAGGACTTTCACTGATTTCGACTGCATAGCTATTTATGATGACTCTCCCCATTGGAGTCCCCATTGTGAGCATTGACTGACTGGATGGGGGATATGTAATTAATGTGGAATATAACGTGTAAGGGGCCAGAACTTAGACTGGATCACCACTTGTCTCGTCATGTGTGTTGGTATTGGGAGTTATCTATTGTTCTTTTAAAAACTGTATTTTTTTGATTTCTCCAAAAGCCCCAAATGTAGTGGTAATGACTGCTCTGTCCTACCAGTCTGCTAAGGGCTACCATTTTCATGCTAGCCCCCTATTCTACACTGTGCATATGATCCCATTAATGCAGACTCATAACAGACGCTGCCTATTACATGCATCGTTCATAGCAGCACTGAAAGTTGTGAAAAACACAGCAAATATACAGCAATATGACTTATGTAAGAATGTTAAGCAACAGCAAATGTTTCATTGTTTTCCAGGTTGCTGTGTGGGCCAGCGATGGGGAGGCGGTGTTCATTCGGGAGTTTACTCTGATTAGGCGGGATCACCTACCTGAAGAGCCTCTCCGTGAGGCCATCCAAAAACCAGAAGATCCGGTGAGTTCCCGATCAAAAAATGCTGGACTTGCTATGTTATCCGCATAGCTCCTCACTACCAGACATTAACGTCTCCATTAAATGTCTCCAGTGTCTTTCCCTTATAGCTTTTATGAAAAATAAATTGAGGTGTCAGTTAAAACCAGATCAGCCAATAAATCTGTTGCAGTGTGTTTATGTAACTCAGAACACCGGAGGGGGACAAAAAAAAAAAAGAAAAAAAAAATCATCTTTCACACCTCAGTAATGAGTGCAACAGTGGGAGGCGAGATGTAATCTAGCTTGATGCAAAACAGGGCAGCACATCGTGGCATGTCTGAGGGTGGGGTCGTGCATTACTCCATCCCTGTCATCACCTGTCCATATCAGTTTTCCCAAGCCATTGGTTCACCCAGATGTTTTATTTTATTGTCTGCTGCTGTTGTCACACATATTGATGTGAGGCTCACATGTGTCGTCACTTCGTTGTGATGGGATGGGTGCCGCTGCAATTTCAGAGGAATCTGTTCAAATTGAGCACAGATGCTATCTTTGGTGGAATTTTAATGTTGCACTTCATAATTTGCCGAAAGAACACTGTGTAATTAACCTGGTTGTGTCAGCTTTTCCCGGTTTGCGTGCATTCACCCAAACATATGGCTTCTGCATTGCCATGAGGTGAAAAGTCACGTTTTTCACAAGCCTCCATCACTGTAAATGATTCTTAGGCCTTGACGTAGTGAATACAACAGCTTTTAGTAACATTTATCTCGATTTTGAAAAAGGTGAATTTGCATTCACACTTTCAAGCAGCTTCACAAGAGCTCATAAGACCATTGCAGACTCTGTGAGGCAAATCCAGACCAGAGATCCATTTGGACATTTTTGTCCATGGACTGTGTCAGGAGAAATCAATTCAGCTGTAACGCTCACCCTAACATTGTCCTCTGACAGTCTATGAACAGTTTTTTTTTAAAGCTTTATCAGTATTTTTTGAATTACAGCACTACAGTTACATTGCTGCCGGCTGGATGCCACAAACGACTTCCTTTACAGCTTTTAGATTTCAAATTATGTCCGAGCAGCAGTGGGATTTATAATGCACCTACTTCAAGCTAATTCTTGAACTTCGTCAGAAAGTTTGTAGCTATGATCATGCATTGTGTGTAGATGAGGTACGGCACGGATTCAGTAGAGAGTACAGCACACAAAGTGGACAACGCCCCAATGAGCAAAGTGGTGTGTGATTGTTGTGACAAAATGCTGCTGCCCCGTCGTGATTGATTCGGTACGTAATGTACCGGTGGAAATGGGAGGGGTACCACACCCATTTCACTAGAGAGAAATTTCACAAAGTGAATTCTAATTGCCGGCCAGTCGATGAGGGAACCTTGCCTTTACAGATGAGGTCTTCTATGATATATATGAGGAGGTGAAAATAGAATATGATCATTTAAGTTGGATGTAAATCAATTATCTCCTGTATTCCAGTATTGAATGACAGATCCACGCCTTTGTTCCCTTTCACTCCTCAGCTGCTTTCAGACTTTGCGCCTCAGGCTCTTCTCTGTTGGACCTAGGTTCAATATTAAGCTTGATTCAAAGCCAAGACAAATGCAGCTTAATTTGCAAGCAGCTCAGGAGGCGGATCTCAGACTCCAGTGTGTGTTCGCTCTCTCTTATTTAACTTTCACAAACGTTTGCTAGGGTTGATTGGTGGGCAGTACGACTGACCTCCCGAGCACCCTTTTACACTATCCCCCAAGAGGGCCTACAGATGAATTGTTCTCTTTAACAGAAAGTGTTTTTCCTGGCAGTTTCAGTGCAAGCTACTTCGTTCTAACAGAGCTGTCTTGCACAGCTAAAGCCAAACACGCCTTTGTAATTTAACCCATATTCATTATGTCATGGCAGGCATGTTCTGTGGAGCTTCATTAATGTCAGCATCCATAAATGGGTATCAAGGCAGCATCGTCAGTTGAGAAGTTCCTGATTCTAATTACGTGAGTGTCTGATGGCTAAAATATTAGCTTCTACATCTGAAAAACAATAGTCTTTGTGTGTGTGTGTGTGTGTTTGTGTGACCTTAACGAACTAATAAAACTGTGATGACTATGAAGACAAATTGGGCTCTTTTGTCCAATGAAAATAGAATAGGCCGAGACCTAAAACATCAGGTAAAAAATGCAGAAACCAACTCTATGATGTTTTTCTGGGGCTGGTTTCAACAACTCTACTACATCTGCGCTCGTTGCCGATGTTTGTTGGCTGCTAGAAATTAGTTTAGATAGTCGTGGTTGTACGCTAGCTTCACACGCATCATACCTTCAAACAATTTGTGACGACATTGGAACAGAACAGAAAACAAGTAGATGCTGACTTTGCTGCCTTCTGATTGCTCAAACGTCAGCATTAATAACGAAGATGCCGCATGAACGCACAGCACCTAAACTAGTCACAATAGACAGAAGTTTGAGAGATTACTTACGTTTTCTACAGTGACAAGCCACCCAAACATGCTCGAGTCAGAATTAGAATTAGAATTTGAAGGTTGTTAACCGGAGGAAGTGAAACAGGTGTCCATATTTATCTCGACACCATCCCAGTTATATCATCATTTCCTGCAGCTTTGTGGCAAAATCTGAACAATCAGGCAAATCCTGACTTTAGATGAAGTTAGCTGAAATCTCCAAATAATGTCTGGCAGCGTAGTTTGTGAGACTTGAAGGGACCATGTTTTGTTCTTCATAGAAATCCAGCAACACTTCAAACTTATTTTTTCTTTTAGCCCACGCTGACGTCTACTGTAGGAATTCTTTGGCCAAAAACTTTACATTAACACATGTCCTCATCATGAATTTGTAGTATTTTACAGAATTACAGAAGCGACCTTACATATATATATATATATATATACATACACATACATACATATACATCTATATATCTATCTATCTATAGATATATAGATATATATAGATATATATTTACAATTTTTTTGAAATATGATAAATGCCTTGAATTGACATTACAGGAGAAGCACAGAACTTAGTGTGAATACTCGATGGAGCTGAGTGATCTCTGTAAAAGGTCTGTAAGTCCCAGGATGTACTGATTGTTAGTTTGTGTTAAAGACACCAAGACCAACCAGGATGTTAACAGGTTTTTGCTCTTTAGATCTGTTTAATGACAGTCATCAGTGACTCTACAAAGCGACTCTGATGTGAGGACACAAGAGTGTCCTGATGCAAGGTTACTTCCACTTGCCTGTCCTCACATGTCTCATGGATTGTTGGTTTCTTCCTCGAGCTCGCTCGTTTTATTTTTCAAGCCTTCTCTTCCGCACATGTTTTGGATGTTTTGTTCCGCATCTTCTTCTCCGCTTTTATGTCATCACTCCCAAATAACACAGGTTTAATGTCTTCACATGCTCAATTGCACCTCAGGCAGAAACTGTCAGTTTGTTTTTTTCCCTTTCTCTTGCTCTCTCTCTTATTTTTTTGGATGTAGCTTTAGGGAACAAGAACTAAAGTGGTTCTGCCTTTTGGCAGAGTGTCAGCAGTTGGTCTGGTAGGACCAACGGGTAGTTGGGGTGGCAAGAACAGGGAGCTCTTGGTGGTCATGGCAGCGGCAGCAGCTCACAGACAGAGAGGCCCATTGCTTCAGCTACATGCTGACTTGGCAGCTGTGCTTTGCATATAGCGCCAGGTGGAAAGGGCAATGGTTTTGCACAGTTAAACACATCATTTGTCTTCATTAAAAGGATGGACATGTTAGCTTTGGCAGACAGAGATGATATTTAGGCTCAGGTTTTTCTCTCACCATATGATGTGACCCTTGGTTACGTCAGCTCAAGTTAAAAAACTTTCAGGCATTTCTGAGCCTCTAATTTCATGCAATTTACTTAAGTTTAAAAAGCACATGGAGAGAAAATGGATTCAAACCATGTGGGTTTTGATAGTCTTGAGAGTGACAGTTTAAATCCAAGGTATTTCATAGATTTTCTCATCAATTTCAATGTTTTTTCATTAGATTTCAGGTCTGTAATACAGTTCAAAGCTTTTCTCATCATGTAACATTGACATTTCTGATCACATTTGTTAAAAAGTGATAAATGTGTTCTGTTACCAAGCAGTGAAGTGATAATTCGGACTCGCTCCTCCTGCAAACACGTGTGAAAGTGTGGAACAGTGCGGGCTTGTTGCATTTTTCGTTTCAGCATTCTCCTGAGATTGTCCGCTGGGGACAGATGGGAACCTCTGCCATCGCAGCACCTGTGTCCTCTTCTTCTTTAGCACTGCTGCTGCAATATGTGCAGAATGTGGTTTTGCACTCGCTTGGAGAAAAATGTTTGGATGTCCCTGGAACATGGTCTCTTACTCTGCTTGTGTTGCTGATAACAGACTGGACGGTCCTTGTTGTCTTTCCCATTTCATTGAAAAAAGAACTAGAATGCTCATTCATTCAACCACATCACATGTTTCCACTGAGTGTTGGTCCATCCTAGATGGCCCTGAGTCCAGACACATCAGTACTGGTACCTCTCGACAAGGCTTCCTTTCTTGCACAGTAAAGTTTTGAGTGGGATTTTTAGTTGTAACTCCACTGTGCAGTTATTCTCGTGCCCATTTGGTAATATCAGATATTGACAAATGAAGGTTCTGAATGTAGAACTGCCAGTTTAAGTTTCTGGCCTTTGTCTTTGTGCACAGAAATACCTCGAGCCCTTGAATTATTTAATGATATTAAACAAATCTTTTCAGCAATTGTATATACATTTTAAAGAAATATTCTTTTTGACAGTTTGTTAATTTTCTGATGGATTTGTTGAGAAAGTGGAGATCTTCTGGCTATCTTTGCTCAGCCTGTCATGAATACTGCTTTTGTTTCAAATCATCAGTTACCAGCTGACATGTGCTTGAAATAACATAATTTCTTCAAGCCTGAAATGCAGAATTTGATATATTTAAAAAAAAAAAAATGAAGCAAAACATGATATATCTTTGATCCAGATTGTTTGTAAATATTAGTAAAAATTCTTAATCGGAAAGGAAAAAAAAAGATTTGGTGTTGTATGTATGGATATGGATTGTGTCAGTCTGTTAAGATCTGTTAAGATTATCTGATTGTATCTGAGGACGTGGTTTCAAGTGAACAACTTTTAATGCATCTTGAGGGCCTTTTGGGGATTGAATCTCCCTTCCCGTCTTTAAAAGCAAAGAAATATCGGGGCTACATCACACACATTCAGCCAGCAGGACAGAAACAGGCCCATTGAAGCTTCTGCATTCAGTAGCCATAAACATCAGGCAGAAAACTCCTGGAGGTGGGCAGCAGGCCAGGCAGACAGGTGAGGAGCATTTTAGGAGTATGTTAGGTCATCCAGTTAAAAAATTAGGACGTCTATTATTTAAACAGGGTCTCTGCAAGAAGGACGGCTGTAAGCCTGGATCAAAGCCTGGTCCCTGGCCACCCTGGAGCCAGGATGAAATGCTGAGGAGAGGCCACGTGGACACCTGGAAGCATGGACGTGCGAAAACTGGTGCTGCTTGGGAACTGAAGTGGCAAATGAGTTCAAGGCTGCCAGCTCCCACTTGAGACCGGCCAAGTTCAAGAACTCTAAAAGCTTTTGTTTAGCTGACAAGGTCTTTTCAGTAAGGCTGTAAACAAACAGCCAGTATCCGTTGGCATGGTGATGACTGTGTTCGGCCTTTCAGATGTGGTTCTCTGATGGATCCATACTGTGGCTGGTCTGTACTTTACCAAGTAATTGGATGCAAGATGCAGGGGACAGGGAGTCCTTTTATTTCTTAGGTAAAAGTGCTGCGGAAATCAGAAAATTCAAAAACCAAACCAGCAAAAAAACAAAAACATGTAGCGAAGTGGACCAGACAACAGGAAGGATGACGGACCAGCAGGGAAGTAAGGAGACGTAGAGCTATGTAGATAGAAGGACTGATGAGACACGGGTGAACAATCAGGACAGAAAACTAAACTAACACACAATGAATTTCAGTTCCTTCCTGTTATCGTGATTGATTTGGCACAAGTTTTGCACCAGATGTCCTTCCTGACAAAAGTATGATTCAAACCTGGATCTGCAACGTATGTGATAGTACTACTTCTGACAGCAAGACTTGAAAAGCAGTCATAGAGCTAAGATGAAGAACAGGGTCTTATTAAGAGTTACATCAGAAGAATTTAGACTAACCTTGGAGGAAAAGCAAAAAAAGAGCAGCATCCAGGGGATGCTATTCAGGACCGACCCATAGTTTTGTCTCTAAAGTCACAGCTATGGTGTTCACAACTGCACCAAACACCCTTATGTGAGCAATGTGTTTCTGGATTTGTATGGTTTTATAGTATCGGACAATTACCGCTTGGTCCCTTGATATAACACCTTAAATTGAAACCTAGCATTCAGGTATTATTAATCTTCTCCCGTTCATTACTTCATATCGTGCAGGGTTAATAAAGTGGTGCAGAGGAACAGAACGTTCACTGTCATGCTGTTATTGTGGAAGTCTGTAGCTGCTCAGACAGTTCTCACTCATCTCTACACAGGCTTAATAAAAGGCACACTGTGTCCTATCAATCTCTTGCGAAATCATGTTTTTCTCTTCTCTCTATTCATTTTTATTCTCTCTGGATTTGCCCACACTGCATATGACTGACTGAACAGTTTTTTTTTTGTTTTTTGTTTTTTATAAACACGGCCTCTGTGTGAAGCACATCTCGCCATCGTCGTGTTGGAAAAACATCGGTCCAAGCAGCGACAGCGTAATTATTTTGACTGAAATTAGCCATGAAAGTAAATATTTGTTTTATGCTTTTCCTTAGCCATCAGAATTTGTTTATGATTTGCCAGGACAAGCTTTGTCTGTGCATTATCTTTGGTAGAAAATAGAAAGAAGGACTGACAGAAACACAGAAGTCAGTGGAACTTGCCTTCCTGGCTTGTGCGCTGTGGCTGGCAGGCTGGTGTTTGACTCATGCGAGTGCTGTTTGGAGGCTTGCTCTTGGAGAAGGTGCTGAGTGCAAGTGACTGTGCTGTAAAGACGTGTGGCTTTGGACTGGGGATGTTTCTATGGTCTCTGTGTTTATTCCGCCAGCATGTGTGCTCAGTAAATCTATTACCCACACGGTGCCACTGCGACTTTCTCCCTCTGCTGCTGTGGTCCCACATCAGTGCACTGTGGGCAGCTGAGTGGTGCTGCTGAGGTAATACAACCAGAGACGAGACCTCACCGCAGCGCCCACATAACAAATGCGGGTGTGTGTCTGAATGCAAGGCAGCCTGCGGTGTGTGTTGCTGGCTACCGCTCCCATCTCACACAGCTTAGTCTCATGTAATCTCATAGTTGCTTGTTTGTTTGTGTGCTGACATGTGCATATATTGTGCCGCGTTTTAAAGAAATCCATGTGCTCGTCATTTCTGGACCTTGAGCGCTCAGCGTTACCACACGCCACCTTGCACAGATCATGTCTTTGATTGAACGGGGGGAAATCATGCCCCCCTCTCTGCTTCTGCTCTGCTCTGCAGTATCTGCTCCTTCTTAGCGTGTGAAGGCTTGCAAACAATTTCTGGGCGAGTGATTGATTTCTGATTGTTTACATTTCAGGTTGCACTCCCCCATTGCAGATGTTTGTACTCATCCCCACATTTGGCATGCATTTTCACAGGCATGCACAGACACAAAACAGAGAGAACACTCACACAACAATGGGAGATGCGTCGGTGCCAAAACGTCTACGCCGGTTTTTGGCACAGCACGTGCTAATTGCCTCCAAGTGGAGGTGATTGTTACTATTAGGCCTTTTATTTTCTGGCGATGGATGTGCGTGGGCATTTATTCTAGATGTGGTTTCATCTTGGTTGAATTAGGACACACTGAGTGAAATGAAATTTTACCACAGTTTTCATATTATAACATCTCAGTCTTACAAGTTCTTCTTCTGGATGTGAAAACCCCACCTACTCTTATTTTTGGTCTTCATCACCTTCAAAGAAATAAGTTGCTTCCAATAAAACTGTCACAGACAAGTTGGTTTTATTCTTGTGGTTATTGAATTGGAATAATCTGCACGAATGCAATTTCTAACTGCTACAACTGACGCAAGACTCCAGTGTAAGCTTCCCGTCATGTGCATTTGGCTCAGAGAGTCTAGATTATGAAGGCGAGAGTGTTAACCTAAGTTACAGCATTAATTACCTGCTGTTGAAGGATCCCCGCCATCCATGCACAGCAGAACTAAGGTTAAACCGTGGGCGAGCTGCAACACAAAGCATATTCGTTTCTTAATGTGGGCTTGGATTGCGCTGCATGGTGGTGGGTGGACATGATCAGCCCAGGAGCAGAACAAACATAAACACATATCCCAATTTTCCCTTCCTCAGGTCCAAGCAGGACGTCTCTGCTGCATCCTGTCTAGTTAGTTGGTGAAGTAGAAGGAGATGCTGCAATTAAAGTGGTCATGCTCATGGTAGTTTTAGGCATCATCATTTCATCTGATTTTTTTTTTCTTTTAAAGCTAAAGTTTATAGTGTAACCCGGTGTCAAACCCCTATGTGACATAAGAAAAGTGCTTGACCTTTTAAACCATTTTCAAGTATACCTACGACTGAAAGTTAGCTTGATCTTAATTGCAGTGTCCTAAAAAAAGTCTCTTTTCCTGCATGTCTCCTTGAGTTTTAACAATAGTCAGTCATTTCTATGATCCAAGGAGACACGTATCTCATCCTGCACATGCCATCATTTAGGCCCATGCTGGGTGATCCCTTTGAAGTAAATACCACCAATGAAAAATATGGTTTTGTAGTATGTTATTCATCAGGATCATTACACACACACGCACACATGCTCATAATCCATGCAAGGAAAAATTGACAGTGAAGGTTTAGCAGCGGAATTGTTTATTCATTTCAAATTGTTTTTATTGAATTTCCAATAAAATGTGACAACAGAAAACAAGACCTTGGATAAACAAACAAACAAAACTGAAAAAAACAGCCAGAGGACACAATTGCCAGAACATCCCACATGAATTAAAATCCTGAGTGTATTGAGTATAACATCTACACACAGACTTCACGTACATACAAGTTACTTGCTTCAGTAGTTTGTTACATTCTCACTGCCAAACTCACGTACAGGTGACTGCCAAAAACCAAACCAAAACAACAACAAAAAACAGTAGTCACCAAGAAAAGAGAGAAGCAAAGAAAAAGCGGGGGGGAGGGGGTGCTAGAGATGTGGAGAACTACTGATCTAGTGAGTTTGCATCATATTCACTTGTAAAATATCCTAAAAAGGCCAGCCAGGTTTATGAAACCTATTCACTGATCCTTGAATCGTGCATCTAATTTTTTATAACCTGACTAATGCCATCACTTCACGAACCCAACGTGCATGGGATGGAAGATTGGTGGATCGCCAGTTACATAAGATAAGTAGGCAGGCTGGTAATGTTGAGAATCCCATCAAGTCTGAATGATGTCCCCTGCCTCCCTTGGGACATGGTCAAAGCTCTGCCGGAGATGGGAGTTAAAGCTCCTTCTGACAGGGGATTCTGCCAGATGTTCCCAGCAGACCCTCACAAAAGGTTTGGGCCTCCTAGGTCTGACCGGCATCCTCCCCCACCATCTGAGGCAACTCACCACCAGGTGGTGATCAGTTGACAGCTCCACCCCCCCTCTTCACCCAAGTGTACAAGATATTCAGTCACAAATCAGGCACACAATTACAGCGTCGATCATTGAACTGTGGCCTAGAGTAACCAGGTGCAAAGTACATATGAAAAACACTCTTATGCTTGAACATGGTGTTTGTGATGGACAATCCATGACAAGCACAGAAGTCCAACAACAAAATAACCCTCAGGTTCAGATCAGGGGGGGCATTCCTCCCAATCACACACCTCCAGGTCCCACTGTCGTTGCCCACATGAGTGTTGAATTCCCCCAACAGGACAAGGGAGTCCCTGGAAGGAATGTTCTCCAACACTCCATCCAAGGACTCCAAAAAGGGCAGGTACTCTGATCTGCTGTTCGGTGCATAAGTACAAACAACAGTCAGAACCCTCACCTTCACCCAAAGGCGGAGGGAGGCCTTTTGTTCACCAGGGTGAACCCCAATGTGCAGGCACCAACCCATGGGGCAATAAGAATGCCCACACCAGCTCGGCACCTCTCCCCCGGAGCAAGTCCAGAGTGGAAGAGAGTCTAGCCTTTCTCAAGGATACTGGTTCCAGAGCCCAGGCCATTCGTCAAGGTGAGTCCAAATATATCTAGTCGGAACCGCTCGACCTCACACACCAGCTCAGGCTCCTTCCCCGCCAGAGAGGTGACGTTCCACGTGCCTAGAGCTAGCTTCTATAGCCAAGGATCGGACCACCAGGGTCCCCGCCTCTGGCCACTGCCCAGCTCACTATGCACCCAACCCCTATGATCCCTCCTGTAGGTGGTGAGTCCTTTTGGGTGAGTCCGACTGGGCCCCATGGGCGAAGGCCCGGCCACCAGGCACTCGCCTCCAAGCCCCACCTCCAAGCCTGGCTCCAGAGGGAGGCCCCGGTGACCTGCATCCGGGCAAGGGCAACTGGAGTGCAACTGGAGTTATTTCTCATCATAGGGGTCTTTTTTCACACCAGAATGTGTGCAGTTTTGCACATGTCTAAAACATATGTCCCAGAGTGGCAGGAGCCTGATGGCATCTAATGCGGTTTGGATCTGTGTTGGGATAAATCTGGGCTAGTCTGACTCCACAGAGGTGCAGGCGGTTAACTGTCTTACACTGAATCAATCCGTGCCTAATGCATATTAAGGATGTGTGTTTTCTTTTGATAACTCTTTGGTTCAAGACTCTCCCCATCGTTTTCTCAGATGGTGGAGAGAATTGTCTGCCTGGATAATGCTACTTACCTGAGACACCCAGCCTGGTATGTGAGGCTTAAGTTTCAAACATTCATCAAGTGGGCTGGCTCGGGGTTTGTGCAGAAATGATGAAAAAAAAGCAAAAGTACAGTTGCGTAATTGAAGGTATCTAAAAAAAAGTGGGACTTTCCTAGGTTGTGTTCTTTCACAAACTGGTCAAAAGAGCCAAACAGTCTTTTGACGATTAGGTCCCCTACACAATGAAGTCCCTTCCCGAACCAGGTTTGAAAAGCTGTATCTAGCAAAGACAGTTTAAAAAGGTGGTTGGCGGTGAAAGACATTGACACCTTGACAGCTTGCGTGAGGCCAAAATGTTTACGAAGTTGGGTCTATACATAGAGCGCCTCTCACGATAGCATTGTCTGTATGAGCATCCATTGCTGGTGGTAGTGGGCCACATAAGATATATACTCGGGAGGCTGGTGAGCATGACTGCTGTTCTATGAGGACCTTCCCCTTTCACAGACGTATTACAACATACAGTCACTTTATGAATATTGGCTGCCCAGCAACAATATAGTTTGGCAGCGCGAGATCACCATTTTTTTTTTTTACGTTTCTCTAGGTTCAAGCCTCCACAGGGGCCTTTCTGTGTGGAGTTTGCATGTTCTCCCCGTGCTTGCGTGGATTCTCACCAGGTACTCCGGCTTCCTCCCACAGTCCAAAGTCATGCATGTTAGGTTGATTGGTGTTCCTAAATTGTCCCGAGGTGTGAGTGAATGTGTGAATGGTTGTATGTCTACATGTGGCCCTGTGATGGACTAGTGACATGTCCAGAGTGTGCCCCTGCCTTTCGCCCGAAGTGAGCTGGGATGGACTCCAGCAGACCCCTGTGACCCTGCACAGGATATAGCGGGTATACATAATGGATGGATGGATGGGTTGTTCGCAAATAATGAGACCCCCCGTCCCAGTGGATTCCCAATATTCCATTGTTTTGTCGCAGAGCTATAGCAAGCAGCTCAATGGCCAGATTAAATAGAAGAGGGGACAGCAGACAACCCTGCCTCGTTCTCCTATGGAGGGTGAAATACTCCAAATGGATATTATTGTTCCTAAATGATGTCTGTGGCATAGAGTACAGCGTTTGAATTCAATAGGCTAAATCCAAAATTTTTTTTAATGTTTTAAAAAGGTGTCCATATTCAATTCAGTCATAAGCTTTGTGTGCGTCAAATGAAATGACTATCTCTGGGAGTTGGCTTGAGTGTTCAGTATACATTATATTGAAGAGGCGGTGCAGGTTATCATATAACTGCCTGTGTTTTATAATAGCATGTAAGTAAGCTGATTGGTCGATATGATTCACACTTGATTGGATCTTTGTCTTTATATGTCAGAACAGAAATTGTGGCCTGGGTCATACTTATAGGGAGTTTATTTTATATAAGTGATTCTGTCTAGACACAGGGTAGAAGAGGTTTCAATCTACTGACATAAGTCTTATAAAATTCAATGCAGTGTGCATCTGGGCCTGGTGCCTTTCTGTTTTTCAATAGTTTTATTGCTTGACCAATTTCAGCATCAGATATTGGCTTTCCAAGGCTAGCCTTCTCTTCGTCACTAAGGGTAGGTAGGTCCAGATATTCTACAAAATTGTTTGCATGACAACTATCCGAACTATATAGGGAGGAGTAAAGATGCATAAACTGATCATTTATATCGTTTGGATCTGATTTGATGGAGCTTCAGTGACTTATATTTCTGTAATATAAATGTCAACTGAGAATTGCTGTAACTGATGGGACAGCAGCCTACTCGTATGTTCGCCATGTTTGTAGTGGGTCTGTCTTGATTTTAAAAATTTTTCTTCAGCCTGTTTAGAAGTGAGAAGATCAAACTCTTGTCTGCAAAGTGATCCTTTTCTTGTGGAGGTCTGCTGATGGAGAGTCAGAGTATTGCTGATCCACGTCATGGATAAGTGTGGTTAATTCTGTGAAGCGTTCTGACCTGCTTTTGTTAGCTGTGTATTCTATTATATGACAGACTCTGCTTTTATTGGATCTGTGAAGCTTCACTGCACTCCATCCACAGTAATCCACAGCTTAGCCGAGTACCACAACCCGTAATTCACTCCCTCACAGGGTTGCAGAAGTTGCCTCACCTGCTTGAATTCAGCCTAATTCCAAGCCACTGATGGTGTATAATCAGGAAAAATTTGAATCCTGTCACCATGTTCAGAGATGAGATTTTGTGCCGCAAGTGACTTATGCAGGATCACTTCTCTCTCGTGATAGTTAATCCCAAAGGCTCTTGGTTGCTGCCCTTCATCGGGGGCTTGTTGGAGGGTGCGGTGTGCTCTGTTTTATTTTTAATTTTTAATTTTTTTATTTAAGGATCCCCATTAGCTTGTGCCATAGCAGTTCGCTAATCTTCCTGGGGTCCCCCATTCAAAACATAGCCCATCATTGTAGTTGTGTAGATTTCTTTGATGCTGAAGATGTGTAAGTTGCATCTCCGTGATCTTGCCTCTAGGTCCTCAGTTTTTGCTGTGAGACTCACCACTTCTTTCCTATACTGGGACACCTGTTGTTCCAGTTCAGAGATGCTATCAGTGTGATTGTTAGCCGCCACTTCCAGACTAGCAATGTGCTACTCCAGAACATTAGCCCTATCATTAACACATTCAATGGTCACTTTCATTTCGTCTTTAACAATGCTTATTTGTTTGCCTATTTTGGCATTCTGGGTCTCTGCTTTCTTGTCTATTTTTGCCGGCAGTTAAGCCATCAAAGACGTAATGGCATGAAGTATAGCTGATTGACCTGACTCTGTGCCCTCTGCTTGCTCTGGGCTTTAGCACCGCTCCTCAGATCCAGCATCTTTTTTTGTTGAATAAGTCGTAGCAAAATTGAATAAAAACTCACATTTTCTCCACCTAACATTGTATACTAGGCTTGTACGACACTTAATCTGTCAAAATCATGTAGGTTGGGCTACTTAACAAAATTAAAGGTTAATATGAGGGAGCTCTGTGACGCACATCTGCATTACTTCGACCAGCTCTTCCTTAGCAGTGGAGCAGTGTTAATCTCCAGCAGGACCTCCTGTCTGGATGAAACATGGCTCATTGTTGAGGCTATTGGGGTGCCATTTCTTGCCTTATTGCTGTATAACTTAAAGTACCTTTAAAGCGTCATTGCATGTTAATCATTAAGATTTGAGGACCAAATGTCAGATTATCTTGACCATTCATGGTTGAGATTTAATTATCTTTCCCACCTCAGGAGCACTGTAGATGGTTCAGTTTTGTGACTAAAGTGACTAAATTAAAGTCTTCCCAGCGTTCCCTAGCTTAATTTACATGAAACACAAGTCCAGTCTTTAATAACACGAACAGAATTAGTATTGAGTTGGCACATACGACACAATAAGTAAAAAAAAGCAAGAAATTACCCTAACCCTTACCCCACCTCTCCACCCCACAGCTAGGCAGAACGCACTAGTCAGTTCAAATGGCGGTCTATAGTGGCTCATGTTTGTCTATGATCAGACCTCACATTACAGGAAAATAGAGTAAAAAAATAGTAGTGTTTGTGGTCACAGAGACATGTTTCAGAAATAAAGCTTGTGAGGAAGTGGGAGAGTGTGGGTGAATCTTTTGAATTCAGCTGCTGCTGTTATATCGACTTGATGAGCAGCTATAAGAAGAGCCGACTACTGTGGAGAGACCTGGTAGTTTGACTGTTTTTTCTGGTCATGACGACACAATGGACCCCATGCGTTGATCTCCTCTGCTGTGTGCTGCTGTGACTTGTACATGCTCAACGAGGTAACGAGTTCATAACCGTGGTAACATGTGAAGTGACGGCTACATGGAGGGATGTAGTTACTGCAACCAGACCTAACCCACTTAAAACTGTGCATGTCTCCGTCAAATTTGCAGCAGATCTTCTAGGTTGTGAGGATCTAAGTGTATCGGACTGCTTTCACAGCACATCACACAGATCAGTTTGATCAGTTTTTGAAGCCACTTCAGCATCTTGTATGGTTTTTCACCTGGTCTAAAACACTGTTGGTCCATGTTACGCATCAGTGTTAAAATAGGTGGTATTTCAACTTCCATGACTCCGTGATCCAGTTCTACTGCACCTCTATTGTAGTTACATTCATGAGCTGTTCTTTGCAGGTGCCAATAATAAGTTGCCCGTTTGTACTGATCATATATGTCTGAGTCACTTTGGCGATCCACATGTTGAAGTGTCTTTGGTCAAAGTACTGAATGCCACATGGCATTTGATGCATTCATTGATATATGATGGCGTAAATTAAAGTACATGTAGCTGCATGGACTCAATAGAAAAGCAACTTGTGTACATCTAATGTTGTAAGGACTGGAGCTTGACTGGTTAATGAGGCTAGGAAAATCCCCATATAAATACAGCCCAGTTACCTTCTATACAAAACATGGCACCTTTAATGAAACAGCAACACTGTATAAAGATGTATATATAACTATACAAGTAGGACAAACAGTAGGCTCTGTCTCTGCATGCAGGTCATATAAGGATTCAGCATTTTTGCCTGTACTGTGAGAATTTTTAAACATCTTTTTTTTTTTTTTCTTGCACAGGACTTGGTGCACATTGAAAGAACGTTTTGGTCCGAACGCGGTGGTCTCCCTCTCATGCATACCGAGCACCAGTCACTGCAGCCTGCTGTAAGTGCTCGTAAACATGAGACATTTGGGTCGGTGAATGTGTGCCGACACAACATCAAATGCAGTCACACATGCAAAACCTGCACCCCCTGCACATACTTGCAGACAAGTTTTCGCTCTCAGTGAGCCCTTTGAGAGAATGTTCGCAAACCACAAAATTGAAAAATGACCCTGACACTCTTCCAAGCTGAAATGTGAACGATGCTTGCAACACAAGACGGCATACTTAAGACCGAATCTTTATACAACACAGAGGTAAGCCTTTGACTTGAAATAGACATAATTTAAGGATTTCTTGAGGTTGTGTTCATTTGAGTCTCTCCTGCAAACACTCCCATGCTTACACATGCTTAACTTTATGTCAGGCATAAAGCATTGGAGACTGCCAGTATGAAAAAAATGTTTTGTGGAGGAATTTTAAGTCCATACAGACAAAGGCTCAACTAAGCATGTCTGGTTGTGCAATTCGTAAGAGCCCAGTGTGAGAAAGGCACATGCACATAGAAAATGATTTAAAATTTATTTTTTTATTTTTTTAAATCTGTGCTTGATTTTTGTATTTTTCTGGCTGGGAAGATGGGACAGTTGGGTCAACTTTCATCTCGTCTTTTCCACTACTTAGACATGAAATGTAACGTTAAATTTACCACCCTTTATGTGTCAAAGACATGTTTTTGAAAGTCTTGTGGTCTTCTGGAGATCACATGTTACCCTCTCAACGGTGGGACAAAGTTGACTTTGGTTCCGTCTTCGTTGGTTTTGTCTATGGATGAATGTGAGATTTACAATCAATTTCCAGTCATCCAGCAGTGTGGTTTAAATTCCAGTGATGCTTCCCAGATGCAAAGCAATGCACTCTGGATTTGGAGAGGCTCATGTGCTGAGCGCAGCAGAAGCAGATACAGCACATGTGCAATTACATGGTGATTTTAAATGTTGTGGATTTATGTGCGAATGTGGTTTTGTTGTTGTTGTTTTAAACCTGGCTAACTTTGTGAACTGGCAAAGCTCTGGGCAATGGGATTCACTATGCTTATTTTCATTCAGTTTTTATTTTCATTATACATCTTTACAACAGTAGAAGTTTGAGATCCGTGGCTCAAGATAAATTCAAGCCAGTTTCCCAAAGGACAACATGCCTTCAAGGATATTTTTCGATTGTTGTCTTTACACTACTGACAGATTTCTTTTTTTAATTCAATTTTTTTTAATTTTGTTATAGTGGTTTTATGTATTTCAACAATCACTTTATCATTAGACCCTCCAAGTCCCTATGCAGGACTGACAACACAAAGCAGAAAGAGTGTTTCCTCCAACATAAGCCTGATTTCAAAAAATCCTTTTTAGAAAATCAGACAGAATGCAGTGATTTGCATCAGCCCGTATTTTATTCACAATAGAACATAGAAAACATAGAATCATTAAAGTGAGATGCTTTTCCATTTAAAGAACTATATGAGCTCATTTTGAATTTGATGGCAACAACAATGTTGGGGCTGTAAGTGGTACCAAAAAGAAATGCCTGGAGGAACCAGTTATATTATTTGGAACCAGGTCAGGGACATAACTCAGTATAAAAAGAGAATCTCAGAGTGTCACAGTATCTCAAGTGTATAGATGGGCAAGAATATCTTTTCTTCCTAGTGGCCACCATCGAGCATCATCGTGTTCTGCATATCGGTTTGGCATCGGTTTTACGTTAGATGCCCTTCCTGACAAACCCGTCCCATTTGTCATGGCCAGCTCTGTGAAAAATATTACTTATTGACTGTCCATGGACACCTACTTTTGGCAGGTTACCACTGCCACAGACGGGTTCACATGCTTCTGTTGCTACTGTGTGCACATTCACTTTAGCTCACACATGTAGAACTGAAGTGAATAGACCGGCCTCATGGATATGCAACATCATTGGATACCCTAGACCAGGGATGGCCACATCATCACCATGGTTACCATTAAAGGGCTGGTTATTCTGTACTTTGTCAACCAGCTTTGCTGGTAGATTTCTTTGCAATTCCTGGATTTTTGGTTGTTTAAAAAAAAAATATATATATATATATATATATGTATATGTATATGTG
>JBAMYA010078428.1:0-23803 GCA_037176975.1 Arrhamphus sclerolepis | reverse complement strand
AACACACACATACGCTCACTCATAGAACGGCAAACGCACATATGTACCCCTACACACACACACACACATACATATGCATTTTAATCTTCTTCTTTTGGGGAGGAGTATTGTGTGTACGTGTGAGTGAAAGTGAATGTGTCCTTCACCAGTCCTCTTTGACAGTCTGATCTAACATATTTTATTAACACCTGAAACCTGGTTCTGTCAAAAAGGTCTAAAATCACCAACAGTAAAACATGAAGGGACAGGACAGAACAGACAAAGAGACATGGGGCATGCATTTCTGAGCAGGTGCGCAGAACTCTGCATAGTTGGGGGGGGGGGGCAACAACTGAAGAAAATCAAAGTGTTGGACCTATACCCCACCAAAATTCAACCTACCAATCTATCAAACCTGGCTGCTGCCAGGGCTCCTGGTTGATGAACCAGCAGCCTTCAGCTGGAGGCAAAAGTAGCTGCTGCCGGCTGCTTAAACAGGAACAGCTTCGTCCCTGGACTCTCCCAGAGACGAAGCTGTTCTCCCAAGAAGAACAAAGAGCAAAATGAGACGATGGACCAGGCGGGGATTCTTTGATAACACACAAGTAAAACCTAACTTGGCAACAAATGTCACAGTTTTCCCCATGAAAATAAACTGGTTGTTAGGAAGGAGAAAAGATTATGGGAGTGGTGGAGCATGACACCAAGTACTTTCATCTTGGTTTTTTTAGCGGATTAAATAAGATGAATTCATTTTTATAAGCATGGACATTTTCCATATTTCAGAATAGGATTTTTTTTTTTAAATGTTAGTTTTAGTTTAATTAGAGACAGGTTTTTTAATGTTTCAAGCATTCCAAAATATAGGCCTACTGAGACACTATAGTGTCCACTCTGCCATCTGTGAAACATGAGACTTATATGACCATCAGTGAATTAGGAAGTAAATGTAATGATGACTGAGAAAAAAAATATTGGTAAAGGTGATCAAGAAACATCAGTCCTGGTTCTCACAACACGCTGAAACTACACGGTTTAATAAAAAAGAACAAGATGTCCACGTCCTGAAGACATAACGACATCAGCATGATCTTGAACAAATGACAGCAACCACCTGAGAAAGGAACACACCTTTCTCACACTTTTTTTTTTTTTTAAATCTCACCTGTCAGTCTGCTGCATGATTTTGGCCAGCGTACAGTTTACTTATCCTGTTTTATACCATGTAATTATAGCGCGGGTTCTGGCATTTTTGAGGTTGAAGTAGAAATGATTGTAGTGTATCTAAAGTTTATGACCCTGAAGGAATTTTCTCCCTTTAATCAACAGTGGCTGTTTATGCTTTACAACAATGTGAATGATGTGTACAGCTTTCAGCTGTTTTTGAATGCTGCAAGAAAGGGAGGCAAAGGGAGAAAAATTGGTTTTCATGCTATAATGACAGTCATCTAAGTGTTTTATCCCCCGTCTCTTTCTCTCTGAATCCCAAGGACAAACTTTGGAAGGCTGGTCACAGTCTGCCAGCTAAAGCCTTGTTTCCTCGCTAATGACTTTAGAGCCGTCATTCGTCTCTAACTACACGAAAAAGAATCACGGTTGAATATCTATGAGACACTCCATCTGTAGTTGCGTGCACAAAAGTGCCTTGTGTATGCAAACACCTGGTGAAACCCTCTCCTTGACTAAATGATGCCATCACTCTCCTGGCAGTTTTCAGTCAATCTGACCTTGTTGTGCTCCATTCACCCAAATACATCCAAAGATGTACTGCAACAGCTGATATGTTGTTTTTTTGTGTGTGTGTGTGCGTGTGTGTTTTATAAACACATTTCTCTTCTGTCCAACATTTTTTCATCCCTCACCTTCTGTGCCACATTTGTGCCACCACAATTCTCATGTCCCATGATAAATGATTGTGGGTTTGGTTTCTGCAGCAGAGTTGCAATAGAGTTGAGGGATTTTAAAACCTTGGTTCACTCCCTGGCTGTTCCTCTCTGTAGATTTAAAAATAGAAATGAACACTCTATCCTTTTGTTTTATGTCATCAACCATCAACTCTAAACATGATTTCTGGTTCAGATCCTCAAGCTGACCTAAAGACACCTTCAGAGCTGCAGTCATGCACATTGTCAGTGACTCCCAACTAAATCCTTTTACAGTCACACTGCTAGGGCAGCCTTAACAATGGTGATGCTGATTGGTCCATTTGCAGGTTTAGAATTTTGATCGAAAGTCGTTGCAACAACATATGAGTAGATAAACAGCTATTAGACACTGTGGCCCCTGGTGCCATTTGCACTATTGTACGATCTGGAGTTAAAGTAAGATGCAAAACTTCAGTTTCACCTCTGTGACAGTGTGGACAGGTTTCCCTTTTATAGCCTGTATAGTCTCCTGGACAAACACTTCATGACATCACCGATTGGTTTTCTACAGTGTGATTTTGAACCCTCTTTTCTGTCAGAGTGGGATGAGCAGCACTGACAAGCTAGCTGGAACATGCCCACCAGCTACAGTTAGCTTATTTTAGATTGGCTAGCATAGCTTATGTTTACACAGGATGATAATTAATGTCACTTCTTCATTTCATATTGCTTCCAAACGAGTGGTCTGCACTGGCTCAAAAATTAAGCCAAGCTCCGTAAACCTCAAATTGAAAATATCCTCATTTCAAGTGTCACTACCAGAACAACCGCTGCCAGAGCTGAAAAAGGGACTAATGGATGTTAGCCAGCAGCTGTGCTGGTTGCACAGCTGCTGGCTAACATCCACAATGAGACACTGAGTTTCAAATATTGTTTCAGTGACATCAGAAATGGCTGCTGTGTTTTGATGCTGATGCTCAGTTAGCATGGCTTCTTAGCTAAAGTTGGTTGTCAGATCCTCCAGACAAACCACAGCCAGTCTGTTAGTACAATGAATGGCATTAATGAGCATTATCGCTACCAATAATTAAATTGGTTAAGTCAGTGTCTTAAAGCCACTCTATGTAGCAACACTACATCTGACCACATGAGGGCAGCACACCACATGAAAGTTCATGTGATAGTTCGTACCTGGTGTGATATGTCAGACCACACACACTCATTAGCGCAATATTCTAGCAGCTCTCTAACATATGACCTGTATATGCCCCCATGTGGTCAGAAGTGGTACTGATACCTACCTGTTTTTAACAAATTCACATTCAAAAAGAATCAACTTTTTTTTCAAAAGCACGTTTCCCTCATGTCACTATGTTTTATATTTGCCAGATTTGATCCTTCTAGTCAGTCTATTCCTGGTTATTTTGAAGTAATTCCATAATCAGACATATATATTTCTTCTCAAAACATTTCACTCTGTTGTTCAAAGTTCATATTAAGATTTCTGGGCCAGTCTAATGGTGCTGCTAGCCACCCACCCCAAAAAAAGCTTCCTCATAGTAAGTCAAAGTGCCCACACATGAAGTCATCCACAACACAAACAAGCTGTGTGATATGCTACAAATGGAGAAGATAATGTGCAGCTGAGTGATGCCGGAAAATCTGTTTTCCTAACTTAGCAGGTGCTCTCCTTCAGTACAAAGAACATCTGTCAGTCACCCTTTATAGAAAATTACGGTCATGTGACAGAGCTGCCACACAAACAGGTGGTTACTGAAACCTGACAAACTCTTGTATTTGACTTCAGACTCTGTATGTCGATTAACCCCTTAATCATGACGCAGCTCTATAAAAACTGCACAGGACGCTCAGACCTGCTTCTGTCCGTAAAGCAGCGATGCTCAAGTTCACCACAGCCGAGAGGCCCCTGTGTGGGTTCAAGCAAACATGACCAAACACATCCTCCCATCCATCACATCAGGGGAACAAAATAAGTGCAACTGTTGCAGGGAGCACACGTGTACTGTAACCTGTTAGCCAGACTTCAGTGGAATGTAGCGTCTGTTTATTATGAATCCTGCACATATGGATACCAACAATTATTTTTCATTCCTCAGAAAATACATAAACTATACTTGGAGACCCAGACAGGAAGGTACAACGTGACTTTATCCACATGTACACATTCAGAAATCGCACACGAGGTCTCTCCTGGCATACAGTCTGATACAGGCGGAGACGGTGCAGACGAGCTTTGATGTGGAAATCAAAGTGTCGGTGAGAGGCTACAAACAGATAAAATCCATTAAACTGTCATATAAGTGTACATTTAAAATGAGATCTGTCAGAGAATAAGTAAAAATAAAAACGGATGGCTTATGGGATGAACTGGAATGGAGGAGTTCAAAAGTAGAAAAGGGGATGAAGATTAAATGGAGATGCTTCAAGTTTATGTTGACTTTTCTGTGTCCCTTCAGCTGATCAAAGCAAAAGAAACATCAAGAAAGGGTATCATGAACAACTTAACAAAACCGAAATGCATGGCCAACCAAAAAAAAAGAAAAAAATATCCGATGTCAAAATAATTTGTGAAATAAAAGAACTCAAGTGATGAAAACCAGCAGCAAAAGTGTGCAGCTTTTTGCTGTGGTTGCAGCAGCGGTGTTGTAATCAGTACGAAGATCAACATCCTGATTACAGTCCAGCGCTGCATTCCAGCGCTCTTACAGTTTTCTGTGATTAGCATGTGGGTGAGCCTGCAGGGCACGTGTGTGTGTGTGTGTGTGTGTGTGTGTGTCTGACTGTCCATCAACCATTGTATGCAACTTATATGGGCACACTGAAGTTTTGTGTTGAGATGTTTGTGTCTCCATGACTTTGTAAAGAAAATGCACTCATTGATGTGAAACTGTTTCTATTAATGAAAGCAACATCATGTAGTGTTGTTTATTATAAAAAGAACATAGACTGTGTCACTTCAAAGGTTTTATTCATCAGAACAAGATGAATGCTCATTTCTAAAGCTGTGCATAGGATCCCTCCTTAAAGTTTCAGACTGCACAAAAGCTGGAAATGGCATGCGTCAAAACATAATCTGGTTTATAAAATTGCGTATGAACACTGGCAACCAGTTTCCCTTTCATAAATCACAGCTCACCTGGAAGTTCATGCCGGTGGGTTCGCTACATATCCCACGCTCTTACACACCCGCATTCTTCTATAAATGCTCAATGCAGAAGACGTCATGAATGTTTTTGCATATAAAGAAGCCTGCTGATTGATGACATTTCATGCTGAATCAACTGAGACGATGAGGAAAATAAATTTATCTGACACCAACATAAATTGCTTGTGGGTGAGGTGGTGATTAGACTGATTACTAAACACCTTTTTACAATTAATGCATCAAACAGTGGTATCCACCGCTATAGTATACTGCATATTTTGAAGATGGAAGTAGGACATGTGGACGTAATTCCCTAAGTGTTGATAGAATAGTAATGGCTCACTACGAAACACATCTATGAAACTGCAGGTTTGGCTGTTTATAATAACGCGGATCTACAAGTCTGACATGAACTGAAGTTAATTTTCCCCTCTCTCCGACAAGTTTGCACACAAGGTACAAAATTGCTTTGAGGTTGTGCACATTCTCCCGCCTTTTTTGTCTTTTTTTATAGATCATAATATCTGTGTGGACAGTGATGTATACCACTTTTCCAAACCATTTGGAGTCTGTCATTCTAAGTAATCATTTACAAGTGGGAAACATTTAAGATGGGATATTTTAAGACTGAACATACCAGCAAGTTCACCAAAAGATAAGCATCTGCAGTGGTCAGAGAAATTAGGTAAAAGTTCATGAGCTACACCTCAAACCAGACCTCTGATAGCATGCTAACACTGGTTCACAACAGCACAATTGAAAAAGTATGTCCTTTGAAGGGTTGCCAGAAGAAATATCTTCTCTCCAAAAAGAAGATTACAGAACAGTTCCTAAACTGAGAAATCACATCTAAATATACCCATGGACCTCAGAAATCATTATCTTTTATCTCATCAAGACAAAGTTGATATGCTTGGTCATAACAGAAAGCAACAAATTTGGCACAAAACAATCAACATTAAAGCACAAAGGAGGGTAATGACTGGGACTAAAAAGTCTATTAAAGCTCCTCTTTTATTCCTTTGTATCTCTGGGTAAAGGTTATCTTTTTGGCTGATTTAATCAGTTGACCTGTACGGGCAAGTTTTTAATGATCAGTACCTCTACCTCTAGCAAGCACTGCTGGTGTCCATGCATGAGTGGCTTTCTGGGATTACCCTCTGGTCTTCTGTTCTGCAACAACTGGCTCAAATGCACAACTCTTTCCATCTTGGTTTACTGGCTAACTTACCAAATGAAGCAATCACATCATGCCTTCAGTGAGGCAACTTAGTAAACTCAACTTATTTATGATAAAATACATTTTATCAAACAATTTTTTAAAAATGGGGTATGCTTGAAATGTTCTCATACGCCACTGCAGCAAACGTAATTGCTTACAAACATGTCAAAAGCAGAATGAGGTAGCATGTAGCCATGTCGCTTCCTGTTGTGTTAGTCACTTGTTGATGAATGGGGAGATAAAAATGACGGGCTGTTTCAACCCATACCTGAAACAGCCCCGGGCTCCTCGCAAGGTGTTCACTTTATGTACGTCAAAGTCTGTTGGCTAGGGGTCCAGATGTTAAGCTTCCTGTGGGTCCGGAGGATTACCTGCATTACCCTGACCTGATTCCTATCACCTGTGCCAACTCTCCAACACTCTTCGTAATCTCATCACTGACAAGATGAAAGATACTCCATGTGATGCACTTTAGATCACTATCAGCATACCTTAAAATCAGGTAGGGTCACTGGTAGAGAAGGGTTAGTCTTTCAGGGGCTTAAAAACAGTTCACATGCAAAATCTATTGCATCATATTTAAATCATTCATCACTACCAACAGTACAAGTCTGCTAGAAAAAACAAACAAACAAGTTGTTTCATGAAAACAAAAAAGAAAAAGACACCAAAATATAAAATCCAAGCATACAAATACAACCGAGCCACCATAACATAGTAATTTAAAAGTAAGTTTAGTTAACACACATTCAGGTGAGTGCAGCATACAAGTCAATGCAGTTAGGACATGACTGAAGTGCAGGTCAGGAAGTTAAAGAGAGGACGCAGCTCTGACAGATGGAGTTTTGAAGAGCTTTTTGAATACAGACATGAAAGAGTCTGCTCTTGTAGCTACCAGGGGCTAGTTCCACCACTGAGGAACCACATGACAGAACAGTCTCGACTGAGATCTCCTCATGTGGTCATTACAGCTGAGTTCATATAAGCAGGTGTGGACCCTGAGAGCACCTTGCAGGCAAGTGTCAGTGACTTATGTTTTACAGGGCAGCCACAGGTACCTGCTATGACCTACTGTACATCATAGTGATGTTCTGTGTGTCACTCAGTAATTACGTCACCAAATGCCAGGTGGCAGTGCAGGTGCTTTTCTGCAGTGCTGAGCTTCAATATGTTAACTTCTTGTAGGCATATCTTGGAGATGATAAATGTTTGAGAACAGTAATCTTTACGGCATTGCATCAGTCTGTAGGCTAATAAAAATTGTTGTAAAAAATTTAAGAGAGGTGCTCATCGGGCTACTTAAACTAGATTGTTGACTTGGTTGAGCAGGTGACCAATATTCTCTCTTGTCCCTGTGTACCATCACGATTCAGCCCTTAGACCCTTAGACATGATTCAGGTCAAAAAGGAAGACCCTCTAGTTGTCTCTGAGGCATGTGACCGGCAGTTTGATTGGTTCATGAAGGTAACCAACAATACCAGAGTGAGTAGGGATCAGTGGAAAGGGGAAGAAGAGCAAAATGCACAACAGCACACACAGACAAGAGGACCAAATTAAGGTGGTTCTGGCATCTGGTCATGATGCCTCCCAGGGGGAGGTGTTTTGTATGGTGGCAGAGACGTCTCAGCCAACAACAAATACCACAACTCAACGACATAAGTTTCAACAGAAGTCGACCACAATGAAATGAACAAAACCTCACATATGTTGTTCTCATGTGTCATTACACACTGTTGATTTGATGTGCCGTTACAATGATCGTTGCTATGTGTCGTTATGATGCTTCATTACACACGTCGTTCAAATATATTGCAACTATGTCTCGTTTTGGTGTGTCTGATGCGTTGACGTGTTGATCTGATGTGTGGTGCGTTTTGTTTGTTTTTTTTTGTTTTTTGTTTTTTTTTTCTGAGGTGATCTTGTAGGATGAACAGACGAAATCCACACTCAGAAATCATTGACATTTACATTTCCTATGAGATTGCCTCAGAAAAACACAGCGTATCAGATCAACATGTTAGACACACCATAACAAGACACAGCAATGACATATTAGAACAACAGAGTGTAATGAGGCATCATAACAAGGCATCATAGCGACTGTAATGGCACATCATAATGATGTGTGTAATCACACACTGTAACGACACAAGAGCAACAAATTAAGGTGAATCTAGAAATTAATGTAATTGATTGTTTAAATGTAATACAAGTGCTACATAAGCCTAACCCTAATTTTATTTTTTTTGTTGTTTTTTTTTTATCAAATCCTTGACTAAGATTTGAATTATCAGAGGAAGTACTTTCCTTTTCCCATTAGTGTATCTGAGAGCTGGAGACGGTTAACATTTTATGGGGTCTTAAACTGAGGCATGGCCTCTATCCTCTGACAAAGTCTCTTTTATGGGAGTGGTGATTATGGGTTGAAAACTGTGAATCCAGCCAATAAGCTCAAAGCTTATCTTCTGCAGTGGGAGGTTATGGGGAGCACCGACGAGTGAACTTGGAAAGGGCACAAAGGAGGTGACAGCAACATCAGCTAAATTAAAATGGAAAAAAAAGAGAAAGGGCACCGGAGCAAAGAAGGAGGAACATGGAAGCTCTCTCGTAAATCCTCAGCCTTTTAGATAATAAGCTGAGTGTTGAAGAAGAAACTGAACAGTGAAGACTTTTCACTTAACCTCTCACATAATCTGTCTTCACATGGAAATGACTGCCTCCTCCATTCTTCAGTCTCATCAGCATTCAGGACGTCTCATCTCCACACAGAATTCCTTATGTTTGTCCGTCCATCCATCCATCAATCCATTCCTCTGTCCATCCATCTTCCCTCTGGTCACCGTTTACTGTCGAGTGAAAGGAGACGAGTTCAGGCAGGCCATCTTCCCTTAAAGCATCAGTCAGAACTAGATTTACTCCGTCCCTATGGTCACAAATCAACCCTGTTTTGTGTAAGGACACGATCAAGAGAAAATACAGCTGCTGAGAGGGAAAACAGCGAGTTCTATGCTGGGTAGCAAGTATAAAACACATATATAGCATATTAAATAATCTAACTAAAGTGCACATAAAGCTGGAAATGACATAAATGCCAAATAGCATTACATTAAAATACTGGATGATTTTTTACATTATTAATTCAGTTTATGTCAAACTATAGTTATTGCTGAATATCTTTTTCCTGTGAGGTTTCTCTGGACAGATGAAACCAAAGCAAATTTTTATTTGAATGATGGGAAGATAAAAGTATGGATAAGCAAAGGAATAACTCATGCCACATCGTGTTTCCAGCATGGTGGAGGTAGTGTTATGGCATGGGCACATATGGCTGCCAATGGAACAGGCTGACTGGTGTTTAGTGCTGACAGAGGTAGCGAGATGAACTCTGAGGTGTACAGGGCTGTACTCTGATCACACTCAGCCAAATGAGATGCTTCACAGTGCAGATGAATAATGGCTCTAAACATGGTGTGAAAGAAACACTTCAAAGCCAAAAAAATTGAATGTTCTTCAACATTTTGATCTCAGCCCAGCAGGGAATGCTTTCTCTGTCACTGCAGACAAAACTGGATGCAGAAAAGCCAACAAACAAGCCACAGCTGAAGGCCTGGCAAAGCATCTCCTGCAAGAAATTTTAGAATTTTCTGACGTGGGTCTGACGAGGACTCAAATGCACGAAACCCTGAAACAGTCCAAATAAAAAAATGACCTTCATTTTTATTAAAAACATGAATGAAGCAAGATATCTAAAAAGCTAAAATGGCAAGACAAGAAGAAAGAATAAAGACAGACACAACAGACAAGCAAGACAGGAATGAGACAAAAGGACAATTTATTGACCCTGACAAACACACTGAGGGGATAACAACACATACGTGTGTGTAGACGACCCAGACAAATCAGAACAAAGGAAGTGACACCAGGACTTAAAGAAGGGAGTCAAAACAAGAGAAATGAGCAAAACTCAGGCTTTATCAAAACCTCCAAGACCATGAGACATCAACCGTATAAGAACTGAAGATTATAGTAATAATTTTAAAAAGGAGCTCAACACCTTCCTTTTTAGTGTAGTTTCTTGTAGAATTTTATTTATTTTATTGGTTTGGTTTAGTTTCTTGTAATCTAGTTATGTGGGAATCGCCCTGGTGGGGGTGGCTGGGGGGTCCTTCAGGCCCTGATCTGGACGGTTCCCCGTGGTGACGCCCTCTGTGGTCATTGGTGGGACAGATCCCCAAGATATTGTTTCCTCACCTCAGCATCAAGCCAGATGTTCATGATGTTTATGTTTGCTGTGTGGGTATTAATGTGAGGATGTGTGTGAAAATGACCCGATGTTTGTTTTTAACCATGAGCGTGTAAGTTTTTATATGTTAGTACTGATTTTATTTTGTAAAAGCACTTTACGCTACTGTTGTGTAAAAAGTGCTATATAAATAAAGTTTGATTTGATTTAATATGTAATCATTATATTGCTCTCTTGAAACTTCTGAAAATGGAGGTATTTCACTTAAAGTGTATGTAATTTGAAAATGTTAAAGGATATATAGTTCGAGCAACTTATTGAGTTCAAGCTGAAAGTCTTCATTTTGATTCCATTTAGAATATTTATCTCAGATCCATGGCGGTGTTGTATCAAGGCAAAATCATAAAAGCCCTTTTATTGTCGTCTGTTAACTGTCTTCAGTAACTGTCTAGACGTACAGAAAAAATGTGTTGGAGTTTGGACCACTCCAGGATGTTGAAAAAATGTCATTTTGTATCTTTTCCTAAGTCAGTAAATCCTGCAGCTTGAATGCAGTCTGTTTACACTCCTTCCACACACCTGGCATGTCATGAGCAATAACAGAAAATTATCATGAACCTTCACAAAATCACACATTTCATCATAATTAATAAAAGACGTGTCCTTTAATCCAGATATTAAACATGTCTCATGAACTGCATTCCTTCACTTACACAACATTGCTGAAATCAAGTGTACATTGTCAGGGGGTGAAATGAAAAAAATTGTCCTTCTTTTAGCTCTATGCTAGCTTACTGTTAACTCCTTACCAGGCTCTCCAAATAGTAAGTAGTAGTAGTAAGTAATAGTACGTAAATTCATCTAGTGCTTCAAAAAACTGAAGGCGGAGCACTGACAGATATTTTTTCCTGTATTGGAAACTTATTGTCCCACCAGTACGTCTGAGCCGCACCAGACGTCATGAATCAAGATGTTGTGTCTCGTTTCAGACGTGAAAAAAAAAGTAAAGATACAGTTCAAGATTCTTTAATGTTATGTACCATGTAGGAATGAATATCATTACCGGTAATGAAACTGTTTGTGCACCCCCCCCCAAAAAAAAAAGGGTAAAATATTAAACAGTAAAACTAGAAATTAAAATTATTTACTTTGGGGGAAGCAGAGCCTGAACCTCTGACCTGTGGAACTGGTTTCCATTTAGGATTGAGATGGAGATGATGCTCGCTTTAAAAAAAATGGGCTTAAAGTTGTTTTGTTTTGGGTTTTTTCAGGGGAGTGTAGGGGCGTCTTTCTCTCCACCTTTCTCATGTCACTTTAAATAAAGAGGACAAAGGCCATAAAAAGATGTAAAAGTCCTTTTTGATCAGAGTTCTAGTCAGAGCTGGGTCAAATAATCCCAAACCTCTGCAGAGCTTTACTGAGGGATTCTGAGTGAGACTTACGAGCTCTTATCTCACTTCTAACTAATCCCACAAAATACAAACAATTGTGTCATATCTGTTAATGTTTTTACTTGTTTTTTAACTTTTCTTTTTAATATCCTTCATAGACTACTCGTATTTTTTTCATCACTGCTGTTTCTTTTGGCACTGATCCTAATCTTTTGAATAAAATAAGCAACTCCGAAAAATGTTTAATATACTGCCTGAAAAGTGTGTATTTTCAAAAGACTTGAAATGAGAGTCTGTTAACATGATCTGCTGAAGCAGGTTGTTCCAGGGCCTCAACTGCAAACACTCTTTCTTCCCCTTCTTACCCAACAAACAAAAGATCTCTGCCAGAGGAGTGAAAACAATGTACAGTATATTATTATTATTATTATCATTATTATTATATTATATTAGTAGTGTATGCTGCTGTAAGAGAATACAGCAGCATACACGGGGGAAAAGGTATGTAAAGCCTGAATTCACTGGTTTTCTGCATTAATTTATTTTCTGATCTTTGTCCTAATTTACAATAACAGACAAATGCAGTGTGTTTAAGCTGATGATGCGCAAATCATTATACATTTTTTGTCGTTATTGAAAAAGAACATTCCAAATTCACACAGCTGGTGGAAACATATACGAGTCCTTGAAGTTCAGAGCAGCATTGCCTTAGACAAGCAGACTTGCACAACATTTTTTTTTATTAGCTAAAACACATGTTGCTTTGTGTCTGATGTGAACAGCTCTCATGAGTTCCTTCCACACCATCTCTTGGTCTCCAAGTTCAGGATCTGCAGTGTCACCGCAAGCCCAAATCATGATGCTCCCTCCCTCGTACTTGAGCACACTGAATTGGTGTTTTACGTTTCGGCAAACTGTGCCCTGTTTGTACCATACATAGTCCTGACCCTAACCCTGACAAAGAGATCATCCAGAACAAGTTGTCTGTTTTTTTACTGAATACAAGAAGGCTCATGTCACACAACTTCTCATTGTAACAGACAGAAAAGCTGCTTCAAAAGATGCCTAAACATAATTACTCTGAGGCCAGTTATGCTTCATACTGGCATAAACTGGGTGAGTTTGTGAAGAGTGCGGTAAAAACAGCAGAAACTCTATTTCTTTCTCATATTTTAGTCCAGTGTTTCTTTCCCTTCCTCCCATTGCCATATGTTTATTAACTCGAGTCATTAGGTACACATCCAAATATTTGCTCAAGAAATACTTTCAAACACCCTGTAGCATCCCGGGCTCAGTTAGCAAACTGCCCAAGGGTAGATTTGCATTAAAGTCTTTCCACCTTACGACCTATTCAGCCATAAAAGTAGCTCTGCATTTTGGCTTCAACATATCGTTAACTGGATAGTGGCGAATCAAAGATGAGTTCACATCAGATTGTGAAATTGTGCATCTTCCATTCAATTTTGAATTTGTTGGTTTATTTTTTGTGGGCTTCCATTTTCCCACCATTTTTATTGCCCTGACTGAAAAACTATCAGGCGTGACAGGAACTGACATGGACTAATCTGGGTACCATGTTGGTGCTCGTAAGCAGTAAATCCCTTCACAGTTAGAAGAGCTGACAGAGGAAGGTATGATGGATGGAGAAGGCAAACAGAGAAAAGAAGATAGGTGGACAAGCGTGGAGCTGAAGGTTTCCATGTTTCACAACCTCCAGATGAGAAAAGGAAAACGGATGACCTGAGGGGAAAAAACTGTAAGTAAGGTGTTTTGTTTGTGGACGACAATTTGTCAGTGTCTGCTGAAAAAATGCAGGTCATATCAACACAGTCATGGTTTAGTGCAAGGAATGTATACTGGTTTAGGGTGAAGGAGACACTTTCACTCAGTTTGTGGGAAAATTACCAGTCGAGGAGTCAGATCCTAAACTACCTGGCAAAGTCACAAACTGCTTTTTAAATTAAACAACGCAAACTGATCTTCTGTCTGAAACAAATCTCCATAAAACAAATAGGTTTTATGATCTGGGAACACATCTGCAATATGGCTGACTCTCATAAGGCTCATATGATTTATGTCCCTACTCTCACCAATGGTCACAAACTGAAATAACGAGATTGTCCATACAAGTAAAGGTGGTTGTTCAAATAAAAATGAAAGAGATTTTTTTTTTTCTTCAAAAGCACATGCACAACCGCTACATCAACGCCAACTTTTGAGTCGTTGGTACATTAGCACATTTGTGGCAACCTGCTAATGAAGCCAAATACACTATTTTGCTGCATTTAGAGCTTGAAAAACACTGATTTACTTCTGTCATAGCCACAACTCAACTTACGTTCAACCACACAATGTAACGTTCAGTAAATTACTGATTTCACATTGTGAAATTTAACTTGAGTTAATTTAGCAAGGCTGTAAAAATCGTACAGTAGGAACCCGGCATTAGAGATATCGTGAGAAGTTTAACTGGAAGAGACTTTTGAGTCAAGTTGCTGCTCCTCCACACAGCCAGTTGACGTAGTTCTGGCATCTGGTTGGGATGTCCCCTGGATGCCTTCATGGAGAGGTGTTCTGGGCATGTCCAATTGGGAAGAGGCCCCAAGGCAGACCCAGAACAAGCTGGAGAGACTCTCTCAGCTGGCCTTGGAAACATCTTAAGTCAGAGCTTAAGGAGGTGATCTCAGGGAGACTTTGTCACTTGCCACCGAATAAATGGATGGAGATATGGTACTTCCATGATACAAAAATAAAGTTTTCTGTCACTGAATGGAGTGGAGGACTGACAGCTCAGTGCAGCATATGCAGAAATGTGGACTCTAGGTTCCTCAGGGAAGAGTTTGGGATGTGACCCCAAAGAAGGCCCAGGGCACACTGGAGAAATTATATCTCTCAACCCCAATGTATGCCCCCCACCCCCAAAAGGTGCTGGAGAAGTCTAGTCTGGGCCTCTCTTCTGACAATGCTATACCTGCAACTGAAAACTGAAATAAACAAGAATTAGCAGAAATGAAACAGCAACAATCTGCTAAAATGTCTTTTGAGATTGTGTAAGACACTGATCCCCTACATTGTCCCCTAATGTTCTCATCAGTGTGAGATGAAGGGCAAAAATGCTACTGGAAATGTGTAAGAAAAAAAAAGAGAATGAGTGGTTATGTAAATGATGAATCAGTGAAGTACTGTCAGGTGTTTCTTGGACTTGTATAAGGTTGAAAAGTGTTATAAAGTGTGCTTCATTTTACCAAAGAGTTCAGTTGCACTGAAGCAAGTCCAAAAACTTTGTTTGAAGCAGCCGACTGAAACACATCTCCTGTTATATCATCTAAAAACAGCATCCATCTGCTGGAATTGCTTTAAACAAACTGTGGATGGGGCCACCTCAGGCGCTATTATCTCCCTTTATGTGGACTTATTTATCTCACTTTCTCTTCTTTAAAACACACTGCCAGAAAGCAGAAGATCCTCACTTGCTGGACAGAGACTTTACACAGCAGCAGAGCACAGATTTGGCTCTGGGCCTGATGATGGCTCAGAAACATGGGCCAGTGCTTCAAAATAATGCACCAGCTATAGAACAAAGTGATGCCTGTAACAATATCATCGTCCTTCAATGCTCCTAAGTACATCAGGCTTGTTTCTTCAACTTTATTACCCTGGACCATTTTAGTAGGAAATACTTCTTCCATGGACATCATCACCATTATGTCTTTCTTTCCTTTCAAAGGACAGGGGTTCATGTTTTCCTTTAAAACCTCCTGTTTTTCATATTTTGCATCCTTGTATTTCTTTCACATGGACCCTCTGGTGTTGACACGTAATCTTTTGTTATATCATGGTTAAAAATGGCCGTATCAGGTTTATCCAAGCAAAAGAAAAACTGAAGTAAGCAGATGGGACACAAACGTGTTGTACAAATAATACAGATGTGTTTCAAATTAACAAATACTCAAATTAATTTTGCAATGCTCGTGTAAAATGTTTTGTTTGTTTTTTTGATTTTGATTGTATTGACTGACATCTGGTAGAAGTTCTTGTTCAATGTTTTGTTTTGGGATTGGCCTTGAAAGACCGGACTGAACTGGCGCTATAGTTTCAGACTGGTTGCTGCCACAAATAATGTTCAATGAAATAAACTTTATTTATATGGCACTTTTTGTTTTCAAAAAAAAAAAAAAAAAAATGCAGCACAAAGGCTTTACAAGGTAAAAACACAGTCATCTCCACCCAACAGCCCACACCCTTCCCCTCCACCCCATCAATATATATATATTTTCTAATTATTAATTAAATAAATAAACACATATCATGGACGGGCAGGGAAGGACCAGAGATTGAACACAATCGCAGGGTGCGGGAAGGGGGGGGGGTTTACTACACCCAGGAGCCTGGCTGCCAGATGAGGGGCCAAACCCCTCCCCCAGGCAGAGCACAGTATCAAACACCACCGCTGATGGATAAATGTATGGTCCCCACCACAACCCAGGGGGGAGGAGACCCCCAGCCAGCACCTCAGCAAGCAGAAAGAACAACCCCCCTCCTCCTCAGAGGAACACTGAAACATGGGAGTTAAAAAAAACTACAAGCTAACTAAAACTAAAAATGACTAAACCTAAAATACTGGAATGAATGTACATCATAAATTTGAATAAGTAAATAACAATAAATACAAACATAAACAAAGGAAGACAAAGGTTCTCAAAAAATGTTACAAACGGACAAAATATGTGCAAAAGCAAAACTTTGAAACAATAACTAATTAATTAATTTAAAATAAATAAAAAAAATTAGGCAAAGGGCACAATAGTTAAAAAGCCTTATCTGGTAACCAGGAGGTAGAAGACTGGAGTTTAAATACTCTGAGACCAGGAGTCCCCCACAGGTGAGCTGAGTCAGCAATCAGCTGCCAACACTGCCAATGAACGCTTTCTACCCCAGCAGGAGTTCACGTCCATGAAATATCCATTTGAGGAATAATACACCTACATTCCACCAGTCGTCACTGCCATCATATAACAGTCATCAAATATGTAAATTGTACAATTTCTCCCATGTCAGCTGTCTTTCCTGAACTGGTGCACAGCACTTTTAAGTGGAAAAAAAAATAAGTGCCAGTACTCCCCCCAACGACCTGCTGTCAGTCTATCATACATATGGGACAAAAACATGGGTGATATTTACATGTCGATCTATCAATCAATCTATAGATAGTTTTATTGTACAGATATTACAAAGAACAAAAGAACAAAGCCAGTTCTCAATCAAATCCACATGAGCCAAATTGAAAGTATCATGGGGCCACTTTTATTAACCGTAAGGCTCATGGCATTAACGTTGACATGAAAAATAACACTGAAAAAAATAAAGATATAAAATGAAAGCTCCTTAAAAACATAAAGGAATGGTAAGTCCCATTTAGACTTAAGATTTCAAAAAGATAATATTGTTTTCAATAAACTTATAACTGTTTCCTTCTGTAATACTTTTTTCTTTCAGTATTAGGCCGAGTCTGCGCAGCAATATAATCTCAATTTTAATCTGAAAATATGTCTCATCTGAAACACCTACATCCACTTGCACACACACCGTAAAGTGTGCCATGATGTCACAGAAACAAATTGTTTCATTTGAGAATATATATATATATGTTTTGACAGCAAAAAACAAGCTTTAAACAGTGGAGAGGTCAGAGTAGGGTACTGACTGCTGGAGGAAAACGGAAAAAGTCCCAGTATGGTGAAGAGGAAAATTAAAAGTGCATACTGGTGCATACCAGCCCAGTTAAAGCCCTGCTGCTGCAGCTGTGTCAGTTTTCTGCAGAAAGGTTTGATCAAATTTACTAGCTCTAATTCAAGAAAGAAAAGTAGGAGGATTTCTTCCATTTAAGCACTGTTACCATGGTGAACCACAGTAATGGAGTTCCTTTAATGTCTTTTTACAAGAATGTGTTTCGGGTTTTTTCATTTAAGCTTTATGAAAAAAGCTTAAATATTTATTTTTACAGTCAAAAGTGAAGCAAATGGGGGACTTAACATTGAGGAATATTTTCCTATGTACAATTTCATAAATAATGCAGTCATTGGTCAATTTTGGTGAGTAAATGTTCCACATCCCCTTAGGGGCTAATAAGTTTGACGTTAACTTTCAATGCCTTGCGTGTATTGTCGTGTGTGTCTGTCCAGCTAAAGGGAATAAAAGACAACTTTTCTGGCAGAAATTAAAGACAACTTCAATGAATCCCCACGCAGATGAAGCTCACATTAAAATGCTGATGATATGCAGTCTCTCCTGCCAGCTGGCAGAGGCCCACTATAACCTTTAGACATCCAGGAAAAGCGTGTCACAACCTCAGGGTCTGTTCATTTCCATTTCAAGTTTCAAGCGCAACATTCACTCACACATAGCTAAGAATAATTACCCACCAAATGCAAATCAAATCCTGTGCAAGCATGAAGGAACAAACATATCCTGTAAAGACACATGTAAAGACACAAGATACCACCTGATAAGATTAAACCGTATTCATGACAAAAGGAAAAGGTGCATTATGCAGTATTTTTTTTTTTTTAACGCACCCACAGGTGTTTGGCAGAGGAATCGGTTTTCTTTGTGCTGACTCAGAAGGTTGGTTGGCTTACAGGTTAGAGCTCTGCAGTCTCTGGTGTTGAAAAAGATATCAGCTTTGGCATTCAGTTAAAGATGAGGATCTTTTACCAACAAATGGAGACACAGTATTAACATTATATTTTGTGACAGCACCATACAGTCAAACAACTACATTTTGATTTTACTATTGCAGTTAATAGCTACATTTCAGTGGACATTTCTCGTCAACATCGGACTGATCACACCTGGATCTCAGACACAGTTTCTAATTCAATCAATGGCTACTCTAAAGAGACAAAGTCAATTCAACCAGTCCAAAATTTCCAGTTTTAGAAATGCATCACACTTAATGAGCAGACTGTTTTGAAATCCACAGAGCTCAATAAAATATCCATCTAGGCAAGTTCATTTGTAGATGCAAATTTATTTGTAGAGCACAATTCATACACAAGGCAATTCAAAGTGCTTTACAGCTACATAAAATCAGGGGAAATAAAATAATTCCATAAAACATAGAACTAATTCTATGTTCTATAAATCTATCCATCCATTAACTTCCACTTGGGTTGCAGAGAGGACCAGACCTCCCTCCCCAGACACCTCCTCAAGCTCTTCCAGGGGGACGCCAAGAAATATGATCTCTCCAGCATGTCCTGGGTCTGCCTTGGGCCTTCTTCTAGTTGACAAGCCCGAACACCTCCCTAGGGTGGAGGAACGGTGACTCTACTCTGAATTCCTCTCGGATGACTGAACTTCTCACCCTATCTCGGAGGAGGAAACTCATTTCAGCCACTTGTATACGCGGCACTGTTCTTTCAATCGCTACCCACAACCAAAGGTGAGGATCGGAACTTGAATCCACTGGTTAACATAAGGCTCTTACATTTTGACATTTTATAATACTTACAGAGAGATATTCCTCCAGTTTTACTCCAATGGTGTTTACATCCTGGACTAAGGCTGAAAAATTCTGCAAACGGATGCTCTTAATATCATAAAACAGACTTGAGGCTGTCTGTGTATGTGACGTAGCCCATAACACACCGTGTGCACCTTAACCATATTAACTTGCTCTTGCTCTTCACCAGACCTTAATGAATGTGACTCAAGCATATCTGCATTTGCTCAGCTGTTCCATGATTCGACTGATGTAGGACCCGATCTCATGTTCTGTTCAAAGACTCACAAGCTACCTTGTTTCTGTACCTCCCCAGTTCATCGTTTGTCAAGTTTTTTAGAGCAAGTGAAGCAAAATATGTGCAGATAAATGTGTCGGCTCTGTTCTCTTCTGCATCCCTGTGACGGTGTTGCGCGCATAAGACGTTACGAGAAATAAAAGTTCGTATGCAAGGGGCTGGAGAGTCTTGCTTTTGACTTACTTCTCTTTATCACAACAGACCAGTAACGAGTCTACACTCCTGCTCTCACCCACCGATCAGTATCCTCCTCTACCCTTCTCTCACTCGTGACCAAGACCTCAAGATATTTAACATCCTGCTCTTTGACTTAGACCCTCACTTCTCTCTCAGGACCAATTTGATGAGGGAGTCATGTCATGTCCCTTTGGTGATGCAATTCCACATTTGTAAACCCCATTTCCAGAAAAGCTGGGTTGGGTAAAAAAGTATCCAGTAGGGGCTTAATCTTTCCAAGCATGGATGCTACTTTGTGCCAAACTCCGAGGGAAAATTATTGGTCTGTTCAGAAAAAATAAAATGAAATTGCAAAGATCTGCTATTTCAACAAGCGCAGTGCATAACATTGTGAAAAGATTGATGAACTCAGGGGAGTGTGTCATGCCCAAGGCCAGAAGCTACTGCTGGAAGAACATGAGGCCATCCACGCTTCAGACTGCACTGCACAATTACCTGTCATGCCACCGTGATCAATATAGCCACATGGGCTTGAAAGTACCTTGGAATACCATTATCACTCTGCACAGTCCGCTGTTGAATCCCAAAATGTGACATGAAAGCCAAAACTCATCTCTGTGCAGAAATGCTGCCAATTTCTCTGGGCAGAAGCTCATCTCAGATGGAAGGAAAGACAATCGACACATGTTTTGTGGTCAGATAAGTCAACATTTCAGCTTTTGGAAAGAAAACAGATGTCATTTCATTCATTTATTTTTTTCTGTTATTTTAAAGCTACTCTCGGTAGCAGTACTCCTTCTGACCATATCACAAGAAATTTCACGTGTCACCCACTGCAGATCTATACGCCCCCACGTGGTCAGAAGTTGTATTTCTTCATAGCGTGACATTAAAACATTTAGTGTACACATGTTGGCTGAGAACTGTTTTTAATCTTCCTGCCTTATAAAAGAGGTTTTCTTCTCCCTCTTTCTCCCTGCTGCAATAATGCATCCATTGTTTGGTCTGGCAGGAGAGCGGCTACTGGCCAATAAAGTCCATTACATTATATCCATCAATGTTTCCCACAGGATCTGTACTGGGTACAGAGAGTGATAAAAGAGCAGTCTATGAATATGTGTTTTCTCTTTTAACCACTTTCATATGCGCATGTCTATTCATTTTTATATCTTTGAGTGGGTGTGTGTGTATGTATGTGTGTGTGTGGGCACTGTGGCTGTCTGAAATAAGATGGTCCATCGAGGGTGGGTTTATAAGGACCGAGTGTTTGCGAGCTTCATAAATGCAGGATTACCTTCCACCCTTGATACAAAGATAACCAGGCAGCAGCTGATTCCCAGTTAATAAAACAGACCATCATCTGCACACTCACGTGCCACTATGGTTCATGGCGTTGTATTTGTGTCTCTGGCTTTATTTGACCTTTGATCAAGAAATTATTATTACTGAATATGGCCTTGATATGAGTTTTATAGTCTGTGTGTGTGTGTGTTTAAACTCTCTGCCTCTGTATTAAGATTCAGCAGGCGGTCTCGGTGCAGGTCTGAAGCTCATCGCTGCTGTACTCGCAGAGGTGCGTGTATGTGCATGTTGCCTAAATGTCCCACCTCATGTTTATTGATCAGCTGCACAAACTTCACTGCGGCATTCGGCTAACTCTCTGCACTTTGATCTCTGATCACTCAAACAGCTGAGTCAAGGAAAAAAGTAAGAGCACTCACGCAAACACGCTGCAGAGTACAGACACTGAACATGACACACATTTTTGAGAAAAGCTACGGGGCCAACTGAAGACATATTTTGAAACGCACACATGCCAGAAGCCCAAGGAGTTTTCTTTTCTTCCAAGAGGAACCTTCTTTTTTTTTTTTTAAATTAATGACCGCCTGTCTTCAAATATAACCTCACAGATGAAGAACTGCATTGTTGCTGTCTTTGTTGTGGTTTAGAGTTTAACCTGGTGTTAAACTCTTGCGTGGCATGAGAGTGAAGACCATGAACTGCCGTAGGTGCCTGTGGCTTAACCAAGGGGCAACATCTGGTTTTCAAAAGACCCGTTTCCATTAGCAGAGGGTCCAGGGTAGTTTAAAAAGGGGCATAAATTATTGACACACCTCTCCATGACCAGGAATGCCCCAGAATAAGAATTGTCAGAAACACCTTCGGAGCCAAAATACTTTGCTGCCGTGGGTTGGGTACTCAGAGCGACCCTGAAAACGTGCTGGATGGGGAGACATGTACAAAAGTAGCTTTGGTCTCCATAACTGGATATGCTGTAGACAGGAGATGGAGTTGATCAGCTGTTCTTTTCAACTACGAATAGCTGCTTCTCATTTACAGTATCTTCACCACGGCAATGTATGCAAACAGCAGCAACCATCTCAACTCTGTCAATATTGATTCCTTCTTCTTGTGCTTATTGGCGGTTGGCAAACAGTGATGTTCTGCTTCTACCAGATGTATGGAGAAAGATTTCTTAAGCCAGTGCATCTTATTGGTTCTGTCACTGCTGTGGAGGCACAACAGCTGAAAGGACCAAGGAGGAGGTCAGCTTTGTTACAGATGCATCTTCCTAGGTTTTACCCCAAATACATGAATGGAAGCCATTTAGAGAAGTCTGGTGAATGACCACTTGGGCTGGCTCCATAAGATAGTTAATCTCTACTGACGTCCATGTTAAAATGCCCAACTTTTTTATGTTGTTCCTTTTAGTGTTACAGCAGAGATGTACATATCATTAGTCTGGTAGGAAAGCAAAATTGCTCTCCATAACCGGATTTCACATCCATGACAATTACAAGGGGGTGAATTTTATGTAACCCACCAGTTAAAATGATATTAAACCATAAATGTGTGCATTATTAGGGGTGTATATTTGTATGTAATGACTGCATTGCTTTTACAGGCAGCAGAAACAGGAGACCACAAGAGTTAGATGGTGCTTGTTGGAAGTAATCAAACATTATATCAAAGTAAACTGAAACTGGTATTTTAAAATGTTTTAAAGCAGCGCAAAGGAGCTTTTGCTATTTTTCAGCTCAGCAGGTCCCCCTACAGATGTAGAAGTCAAGTTGCAACACTGTCCAGCAGAACTCACTCTTCTGGGGCTTTGGAGCCCAATACCTTATTGCAGCAATGCTAGATGGTCTTTTTTTAATAGTCTTTTCTTCGCCAAAGTGATGGAAACATAACCTGGAACTTCTTGTGAGGTTCAGAATGTTGACATTGTTCCTGTGGTGTTCTTACCTTCCTTCTAAATCAGTGCCTCCAAATCATTTTTCTTTTCTTTCAAACCGGATGTTTTTGTCTCTTCCAAAGGCAGTGATGAGCAGTTTCGACTGGTGCTGCCACCTGCAGGATGCCATATTTGCCATCTTCGAGAAGCACTTATTGCATCTCTTGGTTTCCTCTGCCATGATGTCTACTGCAGGTCTTTGAGCGAGCTCAGTTATTGTATATGTGACAGAGTTGGGAGTTAAAAAAAAATACAAGCAAACTAAAACTAAAATGACAAAACCTAAAATACTGGAATGAATGTACATCATAAATTTGAATAAGTAAATAATAAATACAAAGGAAGACAAAAAAAAATAACTTGGTTGTTGGAAAGACTACTGGAAAAAAAAAAGGAGACCAGCGTTATTTGCGCTGGGTTTTGCTGACAGTAGTGACGGGAAACTGCAAGACCTTAACAACACCTCATGAAAGTAATGAAATATTCCATCAAGTGAAAAATAAAACTGACATTCCTGCATAAGAAAAAAAAATATAGAGAGAAGTATACTGTCCTGCTTTAAATTGCTGTCAGGCTGGAAGCAAAGGCAGACTTTGCAAAAACAAGAAGGATTTAATCTTCAGGATAAAGGTTTGCGTTGTAACACACAAAGACAGAGTGGTGTTAGTATTCACGTATGAAACAATACAACACAATGTTGCTGGGTCGGTGCAGGGTATATA